>SRLM01000840.1:120557-229425 GCA_015708895.1 Populus ilicifolia | reverse complement strand
TCTTGAATGAAGTGAAGAACTTTTATTGGGATGACCCTTATTTATTCAAATATTGTCCCGATCAAATATTTTAAAGATGCATTCCTGACAATAAGATAAGTAGTGTCATTAAATTCTGTCATTCTGAAGCATGTGGGGGTTATTTCTCATCAAGAAAGACAACTATAAAAATCTTACAAAGTGGATTTTATTAGCCCACCATGTTCAAAGACTCACATGCATTTTGCAAGTCTTGTGAAAATTGTCAAAAGATGGGATCAATGTCAAAACATCATATGATGCCTTTAAATCCTATTCTTGTTATTGAGATCTTTGATTGTTGGGGTATAGATTTCATGGGTCCATTTCCTCTATCATTTAGTTTCTTGTACATATTAGTTGCAGTAGATTATGTTTCAAAATGGATAGAGGCAATTCCAAGTCGAAATAATGATCACAAAATAGTGATAAAGTTTTTGAAAGAAAATATTTTGAGTCGATTTGGAGTCCCTCAAGCCATAATAAGTGATGGTGGAACACATTTCTACAACAAGTCATTTGAGTCTTTAATGAAGAAATATGAAATCACACACAAAGTTGCCACCCCTTATCACTCTCAAACAAGTGAACAAGTAGAGCTTGCTAATAGGGAGATCAAATATATTTTGGAGAAAACAGTAAACCCTAATGGGAAAGATTGGTCTTTAAGAGTTAATGATGCACTTTAGGCTTATCGAACTGCTTATAAAACATCATTAGGTATGTCATCTTATAGACTAATCTATAGAAAACCTTGTCACTTGCCTGTGGAACTTGAACATAAAGCTTATTGGGCTATTAAAGCTTTCAATTCAAATCTGGATGATGCTAGTCAACTACGGAAATTACAAATAAATGAGATTAAGGAAATAAGAAATGATGCATATGAAAATTTAAGAATTCATAAAGCAAGAATCAAAGAGTTTCATGACAAGAATATACTGAGAAAAACATTCAATGTTGGTCAAAAAGTCTTGCTTTATAATTCTCTACTGCATTTATTTCCTGAAAAATTAAAATCAAGATGGAGCGTCCTTTTATTGTGAAACATGTGTATCCATATGAGGCCTACGACATCAAGAATTCAAAGAATGGCAATATTTTCAAGGTAAATGGACATCGTCTGAAATTTTACTTTGACAATTTTCTAGTTGAACATGACTCTATTGAATTGGGTGATCCTGTATATAAAGATTGATTTTTTTAAGTGATTTTTGCTAGTTTCTCTCACCCAGTCAAATGATAGATAACAGTACTCCGTGACTTAAATCGATTCTTTTAGTTTTTCACAATAACTGATATCTGTATATATATTTATGCAATTCTTTGAATCTCTCTTCCAATTCTCATTTGAAAATGGACATTAATCTTGAAAAATTGAAAAAGTATTTTCCCGCTTTGCCTCAGAATGCGATTACAAAAATTTACCGTGCTAGATGTGCAAGATTGAGATTGTTAATGAATCATGGAATTCCTGAAGCTATTCACTAGTTGATTGAAGAAAAGGTCTGATTATCAGGTGAGTCCTCTAACTCCTTCATTTCACATATGCCTGGAATAGGAAAAAGTACTTTTGCAAAGAAACATCATGCAAAACGACTGAAAGTCTGTCATTAATGTGTTAGGTGGACTTCTAATGCACAATGTCATTCTTTAGGAATGGTATCTATAAACCATGAAGATAAAATACAATTCATTAAGGATGGCCTAAGTAAGGAGTCTTTAGATAACCTTCTATTGACTCTTGAGATGCATCCTATTAGAGATGTGCATCATACAATTCATAATTTATAGTCGTTATTTCATAAAGAACATGATCTACTTAGTCTTGGAAATCTAACTAAAAAAGACCTTGTTTGCCAGTTTTTAAGAAAATTGGATGGGAAGATTATCCCCAACCCATAAAGGGCGTTTAAGCCGTTCTTGGACGTAAAACCAAGGGAAAATGTGAGCCAGAATCACAACTACTTGTACATACACATGCTTTTTTAAAAGTAAATAAATAAATAAATAAATAGAGAGTGAGACTCTAGCAGGCCTACATATAGGTGGTATGATTGCCTTTCTAATTTCTCATCTATAAAATCCTCTCTTCCTTCCTTTCATTTCTACTCAACCCATACATTCAACAAATACCAAAGTGTGTAGAGATGGCAAGTTCTTCAGGTCATCATATAGGAAATATTTGTGTTTTCGGTGGATCTAGTCTTGGAAAAGAAAAGGAGTTTTTAGAATTAGCAAATCATCTTGGTCACGTGCTAGTTAAGAGAAAAATTCATCTAGTGTATGGGGGAGGCAGTCTTGGGTTAATGGGAGGTGTGTCAATAGCTGTATTTTTAGGAGGTAGTCAAGTTTTGGGGGTCATCCCCGAAACTTTAGCACAAAGGGACATCATTGGAAAAATAATTAGAGAGGAACTTCAGGTCTCTACAATGTCAGCTCGAATGAATGCAACGTTTAACCATGTTGATGCCTTCATTGCTTTACTAGGTGGTCTAGGCACATTGGAAGAGATCTTTATATTTTCTCTTAGGCCCAACTACACATTCACCATAAACATATAGGTCTGTTAAATGTTAATGGTTATTATGATAAGTTGTTGTCTTTTCTTGATCATACTGTGGAACAGGAATTTCAAACATCTTTTGCACGACAAATCATAACCTTTGCTGCTGCTACTGAACAATTGATTGACCAACTACAATCTTTCATTCCTGTAATTGATCCGTCTATGAGTCGCATAAATTGGTCAACTAAGGAAAGCCGTAAAAAGCTTAGATTGGATTTGAGCCTCCATTTGTGAATTTTTATGTCTTTTGGTTTTATTATTATGTTTTGTTGTTTCTCATATTTGTTTTAATGTGTTTCAGGTTTGTTAGTGTTTGTTATTTCAGGTGATATCTTCTATACTCTATCTTTCTACCTTTAAGCATTGAGGACAATGTCTTCTTTTAGTTGGGGGGAGGGTAGTAGCTAAAAAAAAAACTGTGTTTTCTATTTCGTAAAGCATGTGCAAAATTATTGTTACTATGATGGTAGAGTAAGGAGAACTTTTATGACTCTTGAGACGCATTTTAGTAATCATTCGTAACAAGGTCTATCATAATACTTCTTGAAATATTTAGATTTACAAACTCTTGCATTGTTATCATTTAATTCTACTCATATACTTATTTAACATGTATTTTTAAACCTTAATTTACACACACACACACTTTAACATATGATTGTGGGTTGCATATTGGATTATTACATTATTTATGTTCTTTTGTTAAAGGTAACAGCTAAGGGAAAGGGATGATATATAATTAAAAAGAAAAAAGAAAAGAAAATAATAAAAATATAGATAAGTTTGGTTTCGTAGCCTTCTTAACCTAAGCAATTAAGCCTAAAAGGGTGTTTTGACACCTAATATCCTAAAGTCAACTGACTTGGGAGCTATTAGCCCAGCGCTTGTTACATGGGTTAAGGAGAAAAGCTTAAGGGAATTAAACATTGCACTATCTACATATTAGTATCTGCGACTCGAGTTACTAAGCTCGTAGGGGTGTCTTAACACCTAATGCCCTAAGACCAACTAATCTGGAAGTCATTAGCTGAAAGCTCGTTATATGGGTTAAAGATGCATGGTGTTTTAAATTATATGTATATATATTAAAGAAAAAAAAGAAGACAAAAATAATAATCTCAATCCAAGGAAGTTAATCTTAAACATTAGAACAAAAATTTTATTTTTTTTCAAGAAAAGCTCCATAAATATATGTTGATACATTGAGCACAAAAAAAAGGTTTATGAATATCTTGTTAAGAGATATTGAGCAGGTATATAAATTTAACGAGAGTTTGTTTATCTAGATAGATTAATGAAAGTTAAATGATGAATACCTTCCTTTGTGGAATTTACAAATTATTTTTCTATTTTAACGTTTTGATTACTAGGGACTAGTAATAAGCTAGTTGGGGGTGTGATTGATACTTAAAAGTGTATTTTTATCAAGGTTTTATATCATCATTTTGCACTTGAAGTATCAATAACTCCTTAACTAAAGCATGTTTTATAATAATATATTTAATAATATAAGATACCATTAATTTATGGTAAATATTCATTTTAAATGCAGGCCTATCATATAAATAAAAGGATTGATTGATGAATTTAAGAACTGAAATTGAAAGGATAAAAAGATGGCCAAACTTAGAAAAAAGATATTAGTGCAATCCAAACCGGAACATTGTTTGGTAATTGGGTCATATTTAGAGCTATAGATCTCAGATTTAGGTCTACTTTATATGGATGGAAAGGTAAGACATAGACCTACAACTTTTATATGGAGTTCAAGATCTAAAAAGGTCATTTTCAAGTCCAAATTGTTGCAATAATAAAAAAGCCCGAATCTGTCCTCCAACCCAAGCACTATTTAGTATTTTGGTCATATCTGGAGTTTTAGAAGTTGAAATGAGCTGAATTTTTTACACAAGAAAGCTGAGATAATTTCCTACAACTTTTATGTTTT
This sequence comes from Populus ilicifolia, assembly GCA_015708895.1. Classification (NCBI taxonomy): domain Eukaryota; kingdom Viridiplantae; phylum Streptophyta; class Magnoliopsida; order Malpighiales; family Salicaceae; genus Populus; species Populus ilicifolia. Next base: position 224,893 of record SRLM01000840.1, on the reverse strand, counting down.
TAAGTGGCTATAATTTTGACGTTATCAATGATGTTTTGGGCAGACAAGGGAAGATAAGGATTGTCACCAAGTCAAGAGTTGGTCACCCACTCATTAATTAGTCATCAAATCAATAGTTTCTAATTTTGGCCTATAAAATCAGGCATTTATCATGCATTTAGGCATCTTGGTATCCAGATTATGATCATGCTCTTGTTTTCTCTCTTTGTATTTTTTTTGTATTGCTTATGCGTTGCTTTCATTAATATCAAGTTTATGCCTTTCATTTCCTTTCTTTTGCTTTGTTAACTCTTATCTTATTTATGTTCTTATTTTGTTTATCTATTTTTCTTTCTTTAATTATGTCTAGTTAAGTTTATTATGTCAAGGTGAAAAGATTACACTAATGGTGTAAGAATAAGTATAGTAAAAACTTAATATGGATTTTAATGTTTGATACTAACATGTTTTATATTTGTTATCTTGTTCATTCTTTAATACTTTGCTTGTTAAATGACTAATCTTGATTTATGTTGTATAACACTTGGTACAACAAATGCTTGGCACTTTCATAGCCTATACTGTATGGTATAACAGACACCCGAGCTATGAAAGGAACTTGATTTGTTGTTAACATAAATTATAATGATGAATGCTTGATGAAATTTACAAGTATTAGCATTAATCGAGTAAGATGACTAATGTAATCATGTGAACAATATATAATCTAATTGGAACCTTCTTTGTGTGTGGTTTCCAATTGAAAAGTAAGAGTTTATGCTATACTTGTTTGACATACCATTAGTGGATCCTCTAACCTTGACATTGTTTATTATCATTGTTTAATCCTTACATTAATTTTCATCTCAAAGTTTTCATCAACGTTTCTTCTTCTTCTTCTTCTTATTCTTCTTCTTCTTCTTCTTCTTATTATTATTATTATTATTATTATTATTATTATTGCTACTATTACTACTAGTAGTAGTAGTAGTATTATTAGTATTATTATTGCTACTATTACTATTGTTGTTGTTATTGTTACTATTATTGTTGTTTATAATTTGTACAATTAACTTCCATGTGGTTTGACCCGATCTTGCGAGGTTATTTATTACTTCGACACTCCTACACTTGCGAGAAGATATCAATCTTTTCATCGTGTCATGAACAAAAATGGCATATCTATAAACTTGATTATGAAAATAAAAAAAATAATGTGCATTAGTAGTTACATTAATGGTTTGAATAATTTGGATACTAGCGTAGATATCTTTTTAAATATTATAAGGGTGATGAATAGGAGCATAACAAAAGCATCAAGTAGGTGTTTGTTACCTTTTTTTATTTTAAAATGTGTTTTTGTTTAATTATGTAAATGTGAATATAATGTGAGTAAATGAATGAAGAATAGATGAAAAGTAAACAAATAAGAAATCAATGAAAGTAAGTGATTAGTGCTTAAAAATGCATTTTTTATCAAGGTTTTATGTCATCATTTTACACTTGAAGTATAAATAACTCTTTAACTAAAGCATGTTTTATAATAATATATCTAATAATATAAGATACCTTTAATTTGTGGTAAACGTTCATTTTAAATGCAAGTCTATCATATAAATGAAAGGATTGATTGATGAATTTAAGAACTGAAATTGAAAGGACAAAGAGATGACCAAACTTAAAAAAGAGATGTTGGTGCAATCTAAACCGGAACACTGTTCGATAATTAGATTATATTTGGAGCTGTAGATCTCAAATTTAGGTCTACTTTATATGGATGGAAAGGTAAGACATAGGCCTACAACTTTCATATAGAGCCCAAGATCTAAAAAGGTCATTTTCAAGTCTAAATTATAGCAAGAACAAAGAAGTCTGAATCTATCTTCCAGCCCGAGCACTGTTCAGTGTTTGACCCATATCTGGAGTTTTAGAAGTCCAAATGACTTGATATTGTAACACAAGAAAGCTGAGACAATTGCCTACAACGTTCATGTTTTCAAGTGGCTCTAATTTTGACATTATCAATGACGTTTTAGGCAGACAAAAGAAGATAAGGATTGTCACCAAGTCAAGAGTTGGTCACCCACTGATTAATTAGTTATCAAATCAATAGTTTCTAATTTTGGCCTATAAAAAGGTATTTGCCATGTATTTAGACATCTTGGTTTCTAGATCAAGATCATGCTATTGCTTTCTCTCTTTGTATTTTTTATAATGTTTATGATTTGCTTTCATTAATGTTTATTACTATTATTATTGTTGTTGTTTATAATTATTGTTTATAATTTACACAATTAACCTCTTTGTGGTTTAACTCCAGTCTTATTGGGTTATTTATTACTTTGACACTTCTGCACTTGGGAGAAGACATCAATCTTTTAGTCGTATTAGTAAGTGATTCAGAAATAGAGATGAGTAAGTTACTATGATTCCAATGTAAGGACTAATTATGAGAACTAATAAATAAATGAAGTGTGAGCATTAAAATGATAAATAAATAAATTATGATGTGTAAATATGGAAACAATGAGTAAAATCAAATATGTTATACGAATGTGAAAATAATACCAAATAAAATATACTTTCAAGATGAAAAAATGATATCGAATGAAATATGTTTTTGGGATAGGAAAATGATACCATATAAAATATATATTTGGGATAGAAAAATGTTATCAAATAAAATATTTCTTTGGAAAGGAAAAATAATTTTTAAATTAATTGGTTATAATGGTAGAGGATATGATTTGAAATCAAACCTAATCTAATGACAAGGTTTTATGCAAAAGGTTAAGCCAGCCATAGTAACATGGGTAATGAATTGTTATTATGATAATCATAATAGGAGGGCTATGAAATATTTTTTATCTGAAACTATTAATGTGGGTTAAAAAGTAAAAATAAACTTATTAAAATTACAAAAAATCAAATAACATTTTGAAGACCTGAATCTAAATAACTTAAAAGGGGTATACAAATCAGTGTTATAAATGTGAACTTAAGTAAGAATGTGATGGCATATAAAGTAAAATAAAAGTTGGGGAGACTTAATTGTTGATTAATAGAATGAAACGAATTAATGAATATTGTTTACATAAAGTATTGGTTATGAATATTGAAAAGAATTAATGAATGTGTAATCACAATAAAATACAAACTGATAAATTCAAATGATAAACAAAGTTAATGTTTAAAGTTTGAGTTCCAAGTATCAAGTTGAAGCATTATTAATATTGACTTAAACATGAGTTAAATACATAAATAGATTTAATGAATCTACAATTGAGTTAAAATCTAAGTTATGAGCATTGGGTGGATTAATGAACCCAAATAATGAATTAAAACATAAAGCAAAAACTTTGATTCATATTAATGGATCCATAGTTGAGTTAAATAATGAATTACCAGCATTGAGCTACAATAATAAAAATGGTCAATTTAGGAAAAAAATCCATCATCTCTGAAATAAATTGAAAATCTAAAATAAAGTATAACTATAAGAGATTAATTGAATTAATGAATGTGGCCGTTCTAAAGTGGAAGTTGTGGTCATCACGAGAAATTAATGTATTCAGAAATAAATTAGGGCATGAATTAGAAATATCGAATCAAATTAAACCATATTAATTACAAAAACAATCAACTTAAAGCATTGGTCATAGCTACTAAAATGAGTTAATAAATTAAAGATTTAAATATTGGATATCTTAAAAGAAATTGTTTATACATCATTAGAGTTGGATGAAATTGATTAATGATGGTAATGCATCCATAAATACTCTAAACTATAAGATAAACATTATGAATAAATTTTATAATATCATATTTAAGTAAAATTTTTAAAATTAAGAATGGTAAAGTTACAATTACAATTGTAATTTAAAGAAATTATGGTTGATAAGAGACTAGTATGGTGGGAAAATATTTTAAAAGCTCCATCGAAGGATATCAAAGTATAAATGATAAATATTTTTGTGGTATATCATGAGAAAAGGTAAAAGGCATATATTTTAATGAAAAGAATGAAATCATAGTATAATTGAATATACTTGTAAAAATAATTAATGGTATCGGAGATTATTACTAAAGTTGTTAAAGATCATACAAATAAATAAGTATACAATAAGATCTATAATTTTGTGTTTGTTCTTAAGATCATAATAAGCTACATACTTATATATATATATGTGCTTATTATGTATGCTATTTCTTTATGTATTTTTATAAATACATCTCATCTAGCATCATACTTTACTTAGTTTTTTCTTATTAAGTAGACTTTGATGTAAACTAGATTTTGTTAGGTGAATAACTTTATTGCATATTTACTTAAGTTAAGCACACCATATGGATTGTATAATAAACCAAAAAGGAAGGAAGAACTATCATTTATGGTGGATATTGTATTCTTTTAAGTAAATATTGTAGTTTTTATTATCATAAATATAAAGCAAGTATAAATATGTTTTTGATGAGAATGATAGATGGTGAGCCCAAAGCTATCTTTTTTTTCTTTTTTTGGACAAGTTGTGGTTTTTATTTGTTGGTAAAGCTTTTGTATAAGTGAAAGTTTGCTAAAAATTTAATGAAATCAATAATTTTTTTATTAGATATTCAAGTATGTTGTCTAATGGTCTTACAAGTTACATAGGAAATTGACTGGAAAAAAATATGATGAAATAAGATAAGGAGAAGGCGACTCTAAAAAATAAAAATAAAAATAGCTTATTTTACTTAAATTGAACATTTCAAAGTATTCTTAAATGATATCAAATTTTAAGTCATTATAAAAAGTACATATCATATCATTACTAGTCCATCATCGACAAAACAAGTGGTTGACAATGATAATGAAAGAAATACTTGATAAGTGTTATTAAGTTATAAATATTTGACTAGAAAGTAGATATGAAGATGAAATTAGTGTTGTGTTGTCAACTTATTTTTATTATTAAACTTAAAGTTATTTTATCTTTCTATTTAAAAATAAAAAATAAAACTTTGATTAAATCACTTTTTTTAATAAATTGTGTTTTCTATGCCTTATTGTTGTTATAAAACCAAGATATGTTTATATAAAAATAATATTTAGCATCCGTGATTGGATAAATTTAATAGCAAATTGTTCTGAGATATATCATATATCATGGGGAATATATATATATAAAATGATCTTAAAATCTCATTTTCACCTTCTTTACATCTTAAAAGTGTAAAGTCTTGATAATCCATCCTTTCTTAACCTTTATCTTTTTTCTTCTCATCAAACACCTTAAAATGAAAATGTTTGCTAAAAAATAGTTTAATAACTTAAATAATGATAAGTAGTATATGCTTAGATAACTTTATAACCCTTGAATAAAGCTAAGATTTACTGACATGAATAAATTTAGATTTAAGATTAAAAAAAATCATTTTTCATATTCTCTTCACTAAATCCATCTCTTGTTGCTCCTTTTAAGACTAAACTATATTTCTTAGACAATAACTTGAATTAGGATTACTCTTTATACTAAAGGCATGATTTGGTTATTTTATACCAAATAAAATATAAATAAGAAAAAATATAAAAAAAATATTATAAAAAAGAGAGCAAAATAAAATGATAACAAAAAGCTCTCCAAAGCATTCCCAGCTAAAAATAGTTATTGACAAAAAAAATAGAGAATTAAAATTGTAAAGAGATCAATTATTGAAATATTAAAAACCAAGATAGCAATTCTAAAAGATATTAATGGATAAGATATCTTGACACCATTAAATATATTTTAAGCATTATATATCTTATTTTTTAATGGATTGACTTAAATTATATGCATTTAAAAGTTTTTTATAATAAAAAAATAATTTAATCTTGTTGATAAGCGTTAATCTTTAAAAGGAGAAGAAAAATGTTTTTTAAGTAAAATCTTGAATTGTTTGTATGATGAATGTTTTTTAAAATAAATATTTTTCTTTGTTAATATTTTTTTATTTTTTATTATTATTTTTTTCTGATTTTTTATTTAAAAATAATAATTCTTCTAATTTATTTTTTATATTCAATATTACTGTGATTTTAATTTTTTTCTATATAAATAATTGTAGTAACATTTTAGTAAGTAAGACGAATAAAAATTAATTGTTTTTCTGATTTTTTATTTAAAAATAATAATTTTTCTAATTTATTTTTTCTATTCAATATTACTGGGATTTTAAGTTTTTTCTATTTAAATAATTGTAGTAACATTTTAGTAAGTAAGACGAATAAAAATTAATTTTTTTAAGAGTCTCTATAATTACAATATTCTTCATCTTTAAGGATTTCGACTTCCAAGAAACCTCGATATCCTTTTCTTTTATCTGCATAACTTTTTATAGATGTGTTCAGTTGGTTTTCAAGGAAAGTTCTTACACTTGAGGTTCCTGTGATGGAAAGGATTTCTATCATCCTGTGGGCAATCTGGTACTGCTGCAATCAAAGAGTGTTTCAGGACAAGTGCATAAATAACAATGACATTTTTGAGATTGCTGTGTCAAATCTCTCTAGATGCCGAGAAGCTCACAAGAAGCTGAATCCATTTACTTCCGCTTCCTGCAAACAAGGGCTGTCTAGATGGTTGCCCCCTGCAGATTGTTTTATAAAGATCAATTCGGAGCAGCACACGTTGCTGTGGCTATCATCAAGGCAGAGTTATGTTATCAGCCATGATGCATATTCAAAGTGAAAATCCAATCCTTCTAGGAAGGAGAGCTCCTAGCGTGCAGCTATATGCTCTTGTTTTAGCTTGAGATGTGGGGTACAACAGGGTCATTGTTAAGACGGATTGCTTGCTAGCTACAAAATGCGTTGTGAATTATGATTTGGAAAGCTATGTCTTCAAAGATTTTCAATATTTTCCTCATGCCCTAGTCAATATAGCTCATCAGAAAATCAAGACAACTGCAATGGGAAAGGAATATTGGTATAACCTGCCTTTTCAACTGTTCGTATCTTGTAGCCTAACTAAGAACATACATCAGTGTATTCTGAAGAGAAGTGGAATTGTATGAGCAGGTTGGAGATTGACAGGAAAAGTTGGACGAGGCTATTTCTTTTCTACAGAAGAAATGCTCTCTTTCTGTTCTGTTAAGAGCTTCATGGAGCTCCTTTATGTATCAAGATTGCAAGGAAAGGAACAAAATTGTTAGCGGCCATTGTTGATAGAATTTCCAGCTTTATTCGACTTAGATTTTCAGGAAACAAGAATTCTGCAGGAAGCTATTGTATGTGAATCCCAAATATGATTCTCTTTGCAAGAGCTGGAACTTTTAGTTGTTTGCTTTTGTTTGTACTTGCATTAGCTGTTGTCCAAGGTTATATTGCTAACTGCCACTGTTTATGTCTCGTTTTGCCCTGTCTAGAGCTTCAAAGATCCAGCTAGGGCTGAATGTGGTTGAGTCAAAATTATACAGAGAGTTCAAGATCACCAAGAATTGAAACTAGTGTGTACGGTGATCTTCAACCCTAGAGTTGAAAAAAAAAAAAACTAAAACTTTCTTTAAAAATGCTCATAAATACATAGGAAAGCAGTTCCTGATATAAGAGGAGTTCAGGACAGATGATGCACTTGTACCAGCTCTGCTGCCAAGAAATACACGCATGGTAGCATAATAATACAGATTACAAATGAAGTAAGAATAACAGAGCACAAGAAGGTACGCCTCCTCGTTAATTTTTTTAATAAAATAAATAAATAAAAAACAACTCCAGCTGATGAATGATATCTACTTTTGAATTATTTATTTGCTTCCTTCACGCACTCATCCTTCTCTTTCAACCACATTTCTGCAAACTCACAATGCATCCATGCCTCGAACCATGGGCCACCACGAGTATAATGTATTGCTTTAGGAAATGTTGTTGTGTCACCCTCCACAACTTTGTTATGACCCTCCAGGAAATTCCACACAAATGGGATGGAACCAATTTCTTCGTCCTCAAGCCATTGAAACCTATGAAGGAAAGCACCAGTTTGGGTACTTACAACCTCAGGCGTCAGAACCTTGTTCTTCGGATGCCCACAATTGTACAGCACCATGGAAGACCAGTTCTTCCTTGGATACACAGTTTGCACCGCCCCGTCCATTTTTGTGGTCTCTTTTGGAGCATAGTCATGATGCACACACATGATGGCATACTTATCATCAATCAAATCCCTCAATTCCTTAATGTCAGCTAAGTAGAGGAAATCACAATCAACAAACATTGCCCAACCATCATAGTTAGCCAAATGCGGGGTCAAGAAACGAGTAAAAGAGAACTCTGTGCTCTCAAGCCGGCCTCTCTCACGCCAATACAGGCCTTTCGTTCTAAGCTCTGATTGCACAATGGGGATGATGTCAGCGGGGATCGAGGATCGCTTCAAAATAGAATGGCTACAAACCTCATAGGCAATATCTTCACATGGATCGTAGCCCACAAATATCTTGAAGGGCTTGTCATTCGTAAAGCCTCCGTTGGCAGTCACTGAATGCACCTCCCCATTGGTCGCGGTCATGGTCACTCTAGCTGGCTCTGAACTGTGAATCAGGATCGCAGATATGAACAAAACAAACAAGCAAACAGTTTATAGTAGCAATTACAATTGTACAGGTCTGTGTAAAACACCAATCTAACAGTTCATCATAAAATTCATCTGCTCAGATTACTCTTCGAAAATAAACAGAATAGGAGTATGGTTTTGGACTATAATTATCAAAAGGGTGGCCGGATTAACCATATGTAAAGAAGTCAAATAAAATCATAGAAACAAGAATAAAATCTAGTTGTTGGAGCTCAGTTGCATCACCCACATTTTGTCAATCAGTGATTAACAGAGAACCCAGGTCATTAAGTAATCATCTCAACAAGCAGAACGAGACGTGTTTAACAGACAGGTCTCAAGAAAGAAGAACAAAATACATTGGGCCAGCAAGAGATTGGAGAGTACCTGGAGATCCTGAAAAAGAGAAGAGAATTAAAAAGAAAGCGTGATCTGGGTTTGTAGTGGACGTGAAAGGGAATTGAGTTCCTTTATATTCAATCTGTCTAGGATTAAGCGGTGGCTGTGAGCAAGGGACAGGGAGACTTATGGAAAGCCCACCGTTTTCTGAAATGCATATATTATTTAATTTTGAGATGAAAATGTTAAATTTTCGTTTTCTTTTCTGACTTTAACTTTATATCACTTTCTTCTCCAGTTATGGCTAACAATCACGAGTGAACGGAACAGAGGGAGTGAGAAAGAGACTTTCATTCCGTCTGGTTGAAAAGAAAATTAAAAATGGTTTCTTTCTCAATTGTAACCAAGGAATAGCAATGAATAGTTTTATTTTTCGAATAATATGTCATTATTATTCATTATATATTAATTATTTTTATTACCGTGCTAACCTCTATTATTACAACCATAATTGATTCTTGTAATAATATTTAAAGAAAAAATATATATTATTATTACTACTATTATTATCTTTACTCTTAACTTTTTCATTTTTCATTAAATATAAATTTAACATTTTCCCCCAGCTTAATTAGAAAGGTAATTCATTTTTTAATGTCATTATCAAATTCATAAGAGGTAATTTATATAGGATCTTTTTAGTATTATTAAACTAGGTTAGAGATAATTTAGCCTTTTTTTATTTAAAAAAATTATTAAAAAAACGCACCAGCATACAAGGCAACTATATGCTACTCTAACAGTTCATAAGCTGTGTCCTAGTGGAGGAATGTTAGCGGTTTATCGTGTTAGATATTTCTTTTCTTTTCTTTATCCTTTTTCTTGATTCTCTTGCTTGTCATTAAAAACTATTAGATTTGTCTTTTTATTTTATAATATTTAAGATCTTACCTCTAATATTTTGATTTTGATTTTTAATTTTAATTTTGAACCCCTTATAACAATTTTTAATTTATTTTTAATTTTATTATTTGATCCATAATCTATTTTTTAAAATTTTAAAATTTAATTCTTATTCTCTTAATTTTTATTATTTTATGAATTTAATTTTTTTATTTTGTTATTAAATTCACAATTTAATGATATTTCAAGTCAACCCACTGAGTCCATTAAAATTTAAAAATAGTGGCTTTTCATAAAAGATGCTTTTGATTTAGTCACTAGCTCATGTCATTGATTTAAAATATAAATATAGATTGATATTATTTTTTTTCTTGATTACATCCTTTAAAATTAATTGTTTTAAAAAATAAATTTTGTTATTTTTTTATTTTCTTTCAATCAAGTTATTTTCATATCATGATATAGGTAATAGATTTAACCAGATAGCCTAAGTATTTCTTGATGTCATATTTTTTTTTAAGTTTTTTTAATTAAACTTTATCTTTTTTTTATTCTATTTTATATTGGGTTATCACATTCCCTGTGATTTTATCTATTTTTATTGGTTTTTTATTTATTATTATTTTTTTTATTTTATCATTTTATATTTAGATTTTTAAGAATTTACANTTTTTTTTTAATGATGTTGAGTGGTGCTTTTTTTTCTTTCTTAAAATACATAGATAATACCTGAGCATTACTTTTTAATGTTACAAAAAATTCACTTCGACTCACTCACGATGAAACACATGTCACTAATATAGTTTCATATATATATATATATATATATAGCAAATGCACCTTACATATTTGACCTGTGAAAAAATCATTTATTTTTATTAATTGATATATTTCTTGTTTTCTTTTTACAAAAGGAAAAAGGTTATTTTGTAAAAAACAAATAACAAATATATCAATCAACAAAAATAAATGATTTTACCACATGCCATACATGTAAGGTGTTATTTGTGTTTTATATATAGAGAGAGAGAGAGAGTAAACTCTGGATATCTAACATAAATCCTTGAGGAATAGCTTGAGCTTTTATTTTCTTTTAATTTAATATTTTTTTAACTAATTTTTCATGTTATATGCAAACGCACTTCACAATTTTATCTAACGTTTCTTTATTTATTCTTCAAGTATTCTTTCATGAAAAAAAAAACAAAAGATTTCTAATATACACAGGACGAATGCAAAATAACTTTCTGTAAGTTAAACAATCTTGCTAACCTTTTGATCTCCCTAGAACCCCACATAATAAGAAAATAATAAATTGCCAATCCAAGTATGCATTCTAATTTCTTGCCGACAAGAAATTGCTTTGGGTGTCCTTTCATTTATCTCCTTTCTCGCGCCTCACTTGACGGGAGAAGATTGCCACGTAAGACTAGCGGACAACGTGACGAGTATTTCGGCCTTAATTAGATGCAGTTGAGGTTGTAGCAACAGTGATGGTGATTTAAAATATTTTTATAAAGAAATATATTAAAATAAATTTTATTTTTTAAATGATATTAATATGTTAATACAATTTTAAAAAAATACAATTTGAACTGCATTCCTAAACATCTCTAAAGATTGCGGTTGCCTTCTGCAGGACAGGAAACGAGAAGCACATGTCGGCCACCGACACCAGTACACGTTTCGTATAAATGGTTTTGGACAGCTGTGATCGTGACTGGAAAAAGCAATTGGTGCATAGGAAATGGGAAAGAGGAGGTTTTCTTAAATAATATATAATAATCACCACAGATTGCATGAGTGGAGTTGATGGTTTCTGATCCACCATAAAATCTAGTGGATAGGTGTTCCGTGCTATGCCACATGGTCATCTACAATCTTCATTGGAACGTTAAATTAAATTAAAGAGAAGTTAATTTAATATATTTCATCAATTTGTAAAAGTAAAAATAAAATAATTAATAAAAATATAGTTAATTTTATTTTTTAAAATAATATTTTAAAAAAATTAAAATAATAATATATTAGATTAACTTGGATCAAATCATGTTGACATAAACCTATAAAATATATATTGAAATAAATTATAAATTTTAATTATTTTTTATTTAATAATATGATAAAAAACAAATGATAAAAAAAGACATCAACACAATGCTGATACTTTTTCTAAGATCATAATAACTTAATAATAAATAAATTAAAATAAATTATTAAACTCAATTTATTATAATTGTCACATGTATGCGGCGTCGCAGCGAAAACATTCACCGTCAAAATGTATCTAATATGGCAAATATAGAAAAACAAGAAATTCTTATCTTTTATTAGTGAAAAAAATAGAATGGGAGTTGCTATCTAGTATTTTAGTCATTAGGAACCCTAATTAGTCTCAGAAATCGAATACGAAAATTGGTTAAGTAAAAAGAAAGTATTAGCACCTCAAATACGTTCTATTTAAGGTAAGTTACATTGTTTTATTGTCTGATAAAATTTTAAAATTTATTGTGTTTTTTAGTTGTTGGTTCGTTTATGGTTTAAGAAAAAGTTCTCTTCAGTAAAGAAATATTTATCTTATTGGGTAAAACCTAATCATTTTAACATCAATAAATAATTTAATATCCGGAATACGTCTTACATATAAAGTCATAATCCTAGATATTAAAAAAATAAAATAATTTTAAATTTTTTTTTTGAAATAATGGCTAGTTTTTGTGACTTTAATAAACTGATAATTAAAGTCAAATACATATAAAATTTTTTTTTATAAAGATACAATAAAAACAAAATATTTTATTTTATTTATTTATTTATTATGAAAACAAGGTAAATAAGATATTTAATATTAAATTTAATATTTAATATTAGATTTATATCTTTATAAACCAATATTAATTAAATATAGTAAAATATTTGCAAAAACATTAAAAAAATTTAAAAAAATTAAATATTTTTATTTTTTAAGTTGGCCCAGCTGGTTTAGACCCGCAAACGTGCGTGAACACATCACGCATGCCATGCTACGATGACGATGTAATTAATCTTCAAGTGCACAGTGTTTGTGCATTATCTGCAAAGTTGGAGGCGTTTATCTGGAAGCAAGACGAAAGCAACGACATGCTTTGGACTTTTCTCCTCTCCTTTTCTGTCTCTGTTTGGAGTTCTTCTTGCGGTCCCTTCCCTTTCATCTCTGTATTCTCCCACCCCTCTGTTCTTTTTTCTTCTTCCTCCCGGCTGCTCTCTGTTTTTTATCTTTTCTTCACGTTCTCTCCTCCTCTGTTCTCCCGGTGTTCTTTCTGTCCATGCTCTCCCTTTACTCTTCTTCTTTATCCTCTCTCGATCTCCTTACTGTCTCGTTCTTTCTTCTTCTTTTTCTCTCCTTCTCTCCCTCTCTTTTCTGTCTCTTTCGTCCCTCTCTCCTCACGTCTCCCTCTGCTTTTATTCTCCCTCTTCTCCCTGTTTTCCTCTCTTTTCCTTCTGTCGTTCCCCCTTTTATTTCATCATCTTTCTTAGGCTTTTATGAACCAAATAATGGCCTGCAGTGCAACGTCCAACGTGGCAACGACACGTAGAGGAATAGCATGGTAGGAAAGTTTTAAAGAAACAAATATATTATCTTTAACGTATTTATTTATTTTATATAAAAACAACACTTCTAAATATAACAAAACTAAAAACATAAGAAGATAAGACCAATAAAAAAAATATGTATTTTATTGTTATATTTTTTTTTATATTAACATGTTTTTATAAACTTGAAACATAAAAATGAAACAATATAACTGTTCATCAAACAATATAATTATTGATGAAACATTATGGTTGTTCATCAAACAATGTGACTATTGATGAAACATTATGGTTGTTCATCAAACAATATAACTTTTCATTAAACAGTATAACTGTTCATATTAAGTTCCAAGTTCAAATCTTCAAATGTTATACTTTGATATTTTAAATATTCATATAATAACATTAGGAAGCCAAATAGGAGAATTTTTCCACCATGGCTTAATTTACTACACAATAGAAACTCATTCTTAGAAACATTAGGAGGAAGTGTTTCTTTATAATGTGGGATAAATATTTTTTTTTATTCATTTACAAACTACACCAACAATCCCTCTTAGTTTGTAATGAAGGTCTTTTCACTTGATAAAATTATGCTTACAAGAAGGTATTTTGCAATTTAAACTTTCAATTAGTATTAGAACTTAAATCTTACTAAAGTTAATGGTGTCCACAGATTAAACCAAAACTTTTATTGTAGAATAAAAGATACTACACACATAATACCATCCAAACTCTTAAAAGAGGTTTACAACTGTTTAGCACTGTTATGGCCATGTGCTAAAATCATACATTTTTTTTCCTTAAATATCCACAAGAGAAAACCCTAACTCTTGTCAAAAGCAACACCACTTTTATATTCATATAAGTGGAATTATACATGTTTTTATTACATTAGACACGAAATTTAAATTCCATTAAGAGCTCACGTTCATCATATTTTTCGTAATAGAACACACTGAATACTATCAGAATACAAACTCAAATTAATTATCAGTGTCCAACAGATACAAAATAGTAACTTGTTGTTACCCATTAAACTAAGAGATAAGCTTTTTGCTAATCCGAAGTTAAGTTCCTATTACTAGTATCTTTAATAACAAGTTCCAACCCTATTTCATTATTTTTTTTCGTACCATGTCTCTATATAGTCTTTTTGTGAGCGAATCCGCTAAATTATTTATAGAGTTCACATAGACAATGGTGATTACACCATTTGTAATCAACTTTCAAATATATCCATGTCAAATGCTTATATGTCTTGACTTACCATTGTAAATGTTACTATAAGCTCAAGACATAGTCGCTTCACTATCGTAGTATAAAGAAATGACTGATATAGGTTGTGGCCACAACTTAATATCAAACAACATATTTCTTAGCCATTTTGCTTATTTACCTGCAACAGCTATAGTAATAAATTCTGATTCCATGGTAGAATAAGAGATGCATGTTTGTTTCTTAGATGTCCAAGATATTGCACCTCCTCCAAGTGAGAAAATTCATCCTGATGTGGACTTATTATCACTTGAACTAGTCATCCAACTTGCATCATTATATCCATCAATCACAATTGGAAAATCAGAATAAAACAAGCCTAAATCGATCGTTCTTTTTAGGTAACCAAAAACTCTTACAATAGTCTTTTAATGATCTGTAGTTGGCTTACTTGTATATTTTGATAACTTACATATAGCAAAAGTTATATCTGGTCTTGTACAATGCATATCATACATAAGACTTCCAATGGCACTAGCATATTCTAGTTGTGCTACCGCTTCATCACAATAATCATTTAACTTGATGCTTGAGTCAAATGAGGTATTAACCTCCTTTATATTGAGATGTTTAAACTTATCGAGCATTTTCTCAATATAATATGACTGATTAAGTGCATAGTCATTACTATGTTTCTTAACTTTGATACCTAAAATTGTATCCACTTCACCAAGATCTTTCATTTTAAAGATAAAAGTGAGATACCTTTTGGTTTCAACTATTCCAATCATATTGCTGCTAAATATTAACATGTCATCTACATAAAGACAAATACTCACACCAGAATCTTTTATAAATTTGGAATACATACACTTATTAGCACCATTGTGATGAAAACCATTCAACAAAATTACTTTGTCAAACTTTTCATGCCATTGTTTCAGAGCTTGTTTTAAATCGTATAAGGACTTTACCAATTTACAAAAAAAAAATTATTATTACTAGGAAGTATAAAACCTCAGGTTGCTCCATATACACCTTTTCCTTTAAATCTCCATTTAGAAAAGTGGTCTTTACATCCATTTGATGAACATACAATTTAAAAATTGAAGCTAATGTAAATAAAACTCTAATTGATGTAATTCTTGCCACTGGAGAATAAGTGTCAAAATAATCAATACCTTCCTTTTGAGTAAAATCTTTGGCAACCAATCTTGCCTTGAAGGTTTGTATAGAACCATCGGTATTCTATTTTCTTTTAAACACCCACTTACATCTTATTGGCTTAGAACTTGGAGGTAAATCTACTAGGATCCAAGTATTGTTAGATAATATTGAATCCATTTTATCATCTACCGCTTCTTTCCAAAAAGCAACATCCCTAAAAGACATAGCTTGACTGAATGTCTTTGGATCATCTTCTATATTTAGGATCATAGGTGTCTTTTTTAATATTATATTTCTATCACCTTCCGCTAAAAATACAATTGAATCAGTAGAAATAAAATCTATATCTATATGTTTTTCCTTTCTAACTCTTTGACTCCTTTTAGGTTCACTAAAACCTATTACTTTTAAGTTTTTACGTTTTTCACTTAACATTGAGCTAGGAGTCATTACTTTTAGATTTGGTTCTTACACATTTGAATCACTTATGAATTTATATTCGATAAATTCAACATGTATAGATTCAACAATCACATTAGTTTCTAAATCCAAAAGTCTATAAGCCTTTGAATTTTATGCATAACCAACAAAAACACTCTTAAGACCTCTAGGTCCTAATTTTGTTCTTTAAGGATCAGAACTTTTATAAAAAGCTACACACCCCTACACTTTAAAATAATTCAGATTTGGTTTTCTACCGTTCCATACTTCATAGGGAGAAACATTTGATTTTTTAGATAATACTCTATTATGAATGTGACATGCAGTAAATAAGGCTTCACCCCATAAATTATTTGGTAATTTAGCATTCAAAAGCATGGCATTGACCATATCTACTAAGATCCTATTTTTCCTTTCAACAAGTCTATTATGTTGTGTTGTATAAGGTGCTATCATTTGATGGATTATTCCATTTTCCTCACAAAAAATAGAAAACTCTTTAGAAAAGTATTCTCCACCTCTATCACTTCTAAGAACTTTAATTTGCCTTTTCTTTTAATTTTCTACCATTTTCTTGAATTCCTTGAATTTTCTAAAGGTTTTATCTTTAGTTCTTAACAAATACACATAGGTAAAACGAGAATAATCATCAATGAAAGTTATGAAATATATTTTCCCACCCCTTGTTAACATACCATTTATTTCACATATAACGGAATGGACCAACTCAAGTAATTAAGAATTCCTTTCTACTTTAGGAAAAGGCTTCTTTATCATCTTTGCTTAAATACATACTTTACATTTATTTTTATTATTATCTTGATATAAAATATAACCATGCTTGCACATATATTTCAAATATCTATAATTTAAATATTTTAATCTAGCATGCTAAAGAAGAGAAGTAGATTTAACCATATAAGCAAAAATAACATTGATTTCATTAATACTGAACTTAAACATACCATCACAAGAATAACCCTTTCCCACAAACATCTCACTCTTAGTTACAATAACCTTAACAGACTCTAAAACAATCTTGAACCCTTTATTGCTCAAGAGACTAGCAGATACAAGGTTTTTCCTAATTTTAGAAACATGAAACATGAAACACATTGAGTAAAGACAATTTTTGTCCAGAAGTAAAGTACAACTCAATAGTTTCTTTTCCTAAAAATTTGGCAGAATTATGGTTGCCTATCAAGACCTCTTTAGGTTTTTTCAATTCTTCATAAGTATTGAACCATGCTTTGTTGTTGCAAACATGAACTGTTGCACCAGAATCCAGCCACCAATCTGAAGTCTTTATAACATTAGTTGTCACATTTAATTCAGTAATTATTCCAATTGAATGTTTAAAACCATGACAACTAACTCCCTGATTTCATCTTTTTCAACCATATTCACTTTTAAAGAACCAGCTTTCTTGTTGAAATTCTTGAATCTGCACTCTTTTATATAGTGCCTTTTATTTCCATAATGGAAACAAACTTTATGCTTCTTATTAGCATTTTGTTTCTTCTTAAATTTGTTTCTTTTCTTTTGCACCTTCAGATTGTTTTAAGTCATTGTCAAACCAATTTCAGTAACCAAATTCACTTTAGAATTTGTTACTTACAATTCAAGCATACAAGATTGAATCTCAATTTGCAAGTGTGTTTGAAATTGTTCAAAGGTATAATTATTTGTAGAATGCAACATCTTCTTCCTTTATTCATTCCAAGATTAAGGAAGTTTTGATAAAACAACCCTCACTTGAAGTGAATCAGGAATCTTGATATCCAAATCACTAAGTTTTGATATCAACATTTGAATTTTATAGACTTGATCCATGATTAGCTTATTATTAGTAATCTCATACTTAAAAAAAAATTAAAGCAAGAAAAAGATCAGAACCTGATTTTTCCTGCTTGTAGTGTGTCTCCAAGGTAGCCCAAATTTCTTTTAGCGACTTTAATTTGGAGAAGATGTCATAAAGTTGACTGGTTAGAGTATTCAGTATATGCCCTCAACAAAGCAATTCATCTTCTTCACGTTTTACTCTTGCAGTCTTAATAATAGCAGATTCATCTTCTTGTTGTTCAGGTAGTGCAGATAAATTTGGATCAAGTATGTAGTAAATCTTTAATGAAGTAAGCAGGAATATCATCTTGTTCATCCATCTTGTGTAATTCGTACCATCAAACCGATCTAGTTGAATTTTGACATCCTTAGTAACTTTGACGCTAGAATTCATATTTGTCTCCATCAAGATAAACACCTTAACATTGTTAGGAAAGTTTAGGATGGAAATAAATATGGAGTTGGCTTAGAGGCGTGAAGACACTATCTTTAAGGTGTTTATTTTTCCTATATAGAAACAACACCTCCAAGATACAATTAAACCCTCCAAACCTCTAAAAGAATGAGAAGATAAGACCAAGAAAAGAATATATGTATTTTTTTGTTATATTTCTTTTCTTTGTAGTAACATGCTTTTATAGACTTGAAACATAACGATGAAATAATATGATTGTTCATCAAATAATATGATTGTTGATGAACCACTATAATTGTTCATCAAACAATATGACTATTGATGAAACATTATGGTTATTCATCAAACAATATAACTTTTCATGAAATAGTATCACTGTTCATATTAAGTTCCAAGTTCAAAGCTCCAAATGTTATCCTTTGATATTTTAAATATCCATATAATAATATTAGGAAGCTAAATAGGAGAGTTTGTCTATCATGGCTTAATTTACTACACAATAGAAACTCACTCTTAGAAATATTAGGAGGAAGTGTTTCTTTCTAATATGGGATAAACATTTTTTCTTTTATTCATTTACAAACTACACCAACATAGTAGTCGTGAAACATTCCCCATAACTGAAGCAATTTGTTGTTTTTGTTGCTGAAATGGCTTCATTCATAATGCTCATTCATTATCAAAACTGTTATAGATGAAGAAGGTGATCAACAGTTGTCAAGGAAACGACGTTGTTTTCTAATTCAAAATGCATATTTCTGATTTGGTCCTTTGATGTTTTTAGTAATTTTGTAATCAAATCCCTTGAAACAATTGTAATTAGACCCCTTAATTTTAGCACCTTTTCTGATTTAGTCCTTGGTTTTGGATTGTTTTAATCAAGTCCCTAATTGACTACCAAACTTCAATTATTATGCAATTAAGCCCATAATTTGATGAAATTAACTCTTCAGAATTATAATTAGACCCTAAAACTTTAATTTCTTCTAATAAAAACCTAAATTCATTTGAAAATCAATCTTTTTTTAATCAAACCCTCCATAAATTCAATTAAACTTTAGATAAAATTTACTTGAGTTCATAAACATATGATTTTAGACTTTTCTTTCTCAACTTCAATTTTATTTGTCAACAGAGCTCTCATCAGTAAAAAATATACTGTTAAATTTCAACAGTTGATATTTTTTAACCTTCTCAACCAATTTTATCTTTTTTTTAATATTCCAGTCCTTTTCTTGCTCTTATTATTTTTTTGGATTTTTTTGAATATTTTTTATATATTTTTTTTGTATTTTCTCATTTTCAAAAAAAATTTTGGAACCTGAAAATAGGTAACAACAATAATTATGTTTTTTTAGAATAATTTTTTATTTAGTAATATGATAGAAAAAAGTAGACAATTGTAAATTTGATTACTAACTAAATATTAAGATGTTTTTCAAGACCTTGATTATAAAGGATGCTAAAATAAATAGCAAAGTCTAATTCACAACAGACTCAATGTTAAAATAAAAATATAAAAAAATGAAAGTATACGAGAATCTTAAAAAAAAAACATTTAACAATAAATAACTATAAAAAATAAGTTACCATTATCATACTTGAAAGAATAAGAAAAAAAACTCATTTAAGAATCATTGTCACCCCACCATGGACATTTCTCGTTACTAGAAAAGTTTACCAAGATGGTTCAAACTCTATTGCAAAAAATACATGACAACATCAAAAGAAAGTTGTATATGCCACTAAAGCAATAACCTAGAAAGCATACCAAACAAACACACCGTGAAGTGAGCATCTTATACCTATATTCAATTAATTAATTTTACTCAATTCTAGAAGAACTCTTTTTAAAAATAAATTTAATAAAGAATGATAAATAAAAAGACTCTAGATAACTCAGTTAAATAAAAAAAAGAATAAAACAATTGACAAAAAAATCAAATAAAAAAAACTCAATCTCTAATTAAACAAATATTGAAAGTTGTAATTGAAAAAATATTAGCTTACAAAAATGATTGAAAAAAACCCTAAGCAAACTGGGACGAATCTTCTAAAGTTATGTTAATCTCTCAAATTTAAAACTTGTGAAATTTTAAATAAGAGCTTAATCAAGAAACTCAAACCCAAACCAATTTTATTGAAGGATGAAATTAGAGGAAAAATCAATTTAAAAATATACCAAAGTAAAAATGTGATAGGAAAATAATGGAGGATTAAATCTTAAAAAACCTTAATTATAAAAAATAGATAAATAACAACTAAAAGAATACAAATAAAATTTGAAAAAAAAATGAACAAAGATTAAATTAAAAAAAAATCTAGTTTTATAAATTATTTTATATAAAAAAATAATCAAAATAATAAGGATTAAATAAAAATAAATAAAATTGAAGAGTTGATTTGAAGAATTGAAGGGTATAGTTTAAAAACAAAGGAGAAAAAAAAAAAAAAAAAACAACCATAGCCAAAATGATGGTCCTTTGAGTACACGTATCATCAATTCATGGAAGAACTATTACAACAAATTAAACATTGTTGCAGAACCATGTTGTTAATCATCAAAATTGGCGACATGTATCGTTTGAAAATCGCAAAATGATTATTTCATGAAATGCGTGCATCAATTATTTAAAAAAAAATCATTTATTAAAATGCTAAGTTACCTGATAACAATAATAATAATAATTTAATTTTTTTTTTGTGCTTTTTAAAGTGAAATGATGAAAACATCCCTAGTTGCAAATTAAAGGTTTTTTTTGTTATAAGATAAATAAGTTATTTTACTATGCATTTATATATAAAATTACAATAAAAAATTCTATATATTAACCTTATAATTTCTTATTTTTTAAAGAATTTAAATTATTTTTTATTTAAATAAAAACTAAAATAGTCATCTTATCCTGATAAATGCTAAAATACCAAAACAATACCGATACAAAACAATTTTAAAATTAAGTATTAGCATATGAGTTATTATTATTATTATTATTATTATTATTATTATTATTATTATTATTATTATTATTATTATCTAATGGTTTGCATGCTGAAACATAAATCACAATGATTATGTATTTTCATGGGGTTATAAATGAAAAACAATTGAGAAAAAATAATAAAATAAAATTTCAGTAATTAGAAAGAATAAGGCAAAGGCAAATAGTAGATTAAAAATATCAATATACATACATATATATATATTAATTTTTTTAGGTATGTTGACGCAAAGATATATAATTACATTCATTACATATATTACTTTTAGATAAAAAGTCAATAAAGACTTCAACTAATGAATGTGTTTGATATTGTGATGGTTATTATGGTTGTGATTTGAAAAAAATTATTTTATAAAAAAATATTTTTAGTTAAGGTTGGTTTGGAAAAATATATATTTGGTTAAAATTATAGTCGAAATTAAAGTTGAACATAAAGTAGTTTATATATTAACAAAATGTGTTTAGTTAATATTTTTTAAATTGATGTTATAAAATAATTAAAAAAACATATATTAATATTGATGGTTTTTAATTGAAATGTTTTACATTTAATTACTGCTATTATATCATGAAATAAACAATGCTTCATATAAAATATTTTTTATTGTTCCATTAAATTATTTGCAATTCCATCACATATATAATATATTCAACAATGACTATAGTTTTCATAGCTTCCTGAGTGTGTAACAACATCAAGTAAAATATCATTAAAAATAAAATTGAGATTGCAATCAAATTCTACAGATACTATATCATCATGCGATCTCCTTTTAATATAATTATGTAGTATCAATGAATAATATTAAATATTATTTTTTCAAATAAAATACAATATTTAAGAAATGTTTTTGAATATTTTTATTTTATTGGATCGGACCTTGACATCGAACATTTAGGTTATGGTTAGACCCGTTTCGGCCATGAACAATGGAGATGCTCCTTATTATTCACATGCAACATGAACAATGAAGAATGTAAAAGATGAAGAAGGAGAATAATCAATGGAAGGGAAAATAAAAGAGTAGTTGTTGGAGTTGGAAACCATAGAGGCTAACTATGAGCTGCTCTCCACTATTCATATGAATAATGGAGAACGCAGAAGACGAAGGAGAAGAGAAAGAGGAAAAGGAAAAGAAATGGTTGTTCCATCATGATAGAGGATGATGGTAAGCTGAGGGAGCTGCTCTCCACTTTACTCTGTTTTTGTTCTTCTTCTTCAGTGCCTTTGTTTACTATGTTTATAAACATAGTTTGCAACTCAACACAAAAAGCAATTTCAAGTTGCTTCTGATTGTCTTGTAATTTAACAATAGATGTTTATGGGTCCTACAAACAGTAATGTGTGTTTATACCATTATGAAACACATGACAACGATGTTTTTCTATAAACACAACCATGACAATAAACACACACCTAATATAAATGTCAAACAACCCTCCACATATAATTAAGGCGTCTCTTGACAGGAATTATTAAGGCACGTAGCTTGCTTACTTTCACTAAACTTCATATCCTCACCATTATTTTGTAACAAGGCTTGTTCAATTTATTTTTTTTTGTTTTCTTCTTCAATTGATCTTCATACACTTGTTTAAGTGATAATAATACAAGCATGTTTGTTATCTTCTCCTTTTCTAATGTATATCTATTTGTAAAATTACTATGCTTGACTTTCCTACCAAATTATCAATGTTTCCCTAATAATAGGTGTCAACATGCATATAAATAACATCATACAAAACTTCATTCTTATATCTCCCTATTAAAAATAAAATTAAAACTTTTTTAGTCATCCTAGCTTCTGTATATTCATTTAATCATTGAAGCTTATATGGTGTAACATGTATAGTAGTAGTCAAGTTCAACTTTCTAACTAAAGTTACACTAGCAATATTAGTATAACTATCATTATTGATATTCATATTACATATCTTATTTTTTATGGGGCATTTAGTATGAAAGATAATTTTTGTTATTGTAAACATCTTTTTTACTAACCTGAATACTCAAAGATCTTTTTATAACCAACGATGCATCAGTGAGAGCATATTCAACATTATTATCGTCTTCAAGTGCTTACGTGCTTTCATATTCAAATTAATCCTTAACTTACTATATTTTTCTGTCATCTCTTCAAATCATGGTCCTTTTATTTAGAACTCTGATGCATAATGTTTAAGTTCATGATAATGCAATGTCTAGCAATTGATTGATTCTTATATAACTCATCAAACTCACTTTAGCATAATTCTAAATAATTATGAACTTTTAAGTGCTTGATTTTTTACATGTTTGCTTCTCAATCAAAGTTTCCCACTATTTAAAAGTAACAAACACGTCATTCTTTGGTTTTAGAAAATACACCTAAACCTTCATAGATCAGTTTATAGATATTATGCTCCAATTTTTAGATATAATTAGATAAGGATCCCAAAGGTCAAAATAAAATTAATCCACAATACCCTTGGTATAATGAATAGTCACACCTAGTTTCACCCTATATTGTTTATCATAAACACAATGCTCGAAGAAATTCAATTTACATATTTTTTGACCACACAACAAATCACATTTGCTTTTGTCTATCATCCTCATCTCAGTCATATGTCTCAACCGTAGTTTCCATAACCAAGTAAAAGTATTATCGGAATCAATAACATATAATATACTACCGAATCAATAATTCTTGAACCTTGAAGATAATGGAGGCTATTAACAAGCTTTTCTCTTCTTTTTTTTTATCATGACAAAAGCACCTTTATAAACCCTTATAACTTTAATTTTAATATAATAATCGTAACCTTAAGAATTAAGAATAATCAAATAAATTAAATTTTTTTTCATCTCTAAAATGTGCTAAACATCTAGTATCTTAACAATGTCGTCGTAGATTTTAATTAGAATTGTACTCACACCAATAACAGAAAGTCTTTTGTTATCTCACAATAAAACGATATCATTGACAACCTTATAAATATCAAATCAACATTTTTTAGGATAAATATATAACGTGCAAACCAAAGCAAGAATTAACCAATCATTTGAGCGACCAATAAACGCCCCCATAATACTTTTTGCATCATTAGAAATTTCCCTTTCACTAGTAACACTTGCAACATCAATGATTTCTTTTATCTTTTTCTTATCTTTCTACATATGATAGTTCTTTCTAAAATGTCATACTTCATGACATTTAACATTTGATTTTTCTAGACTTCGATTTTGATTTAGACTAGCCTTTTATTACCTAAAACCTTACTATTTACAATCTCTTTCAACCAAGCCCCCTATATGATCATTATCATCACTTTTTTACACTTGTTTTTTCAACTCTTTTGAGTTTAAAAAGATTTGGCATCTTTTGAAATAAGATTATCCTCTTTATAAAACAAATTATTAATAAAATGATTATAAGACAAAGGTATCAAACACAACAAAATCAAAGAATGGTCTTTATATTCAATCTTAACATCAACATTTCACAAATATAAAATTACTCAATTGAATTCATAAAGATGGTCTTTAATTAGCCTACCTTTTTTTCATATGAAAAGTATATAATTGAAATTTCAGACACAATTAGTTCATCATATATTTAGTCATATAAAGAGTTTCTAACTTTATCTACAATCTAGCAATTGTTATCTTCTTAACAACCTCTCTTAGAAACGTATTAGTCAAATAAATCTAAATAGAATTGTGTTCTTTATATGAGATCTTTTCATCATCCATCTTCCTAGACAAACTATTTATATCTTTCAGTGTCATAAATAAACTTTGTTGAACTAACAAAGTGCACGTTTTAATACATCATAAATTAAAGTTATTTCCTGCTATTAAATTTCTCTACATCAAATTTTAGCATCAATATTAGTTTTATTGCTATCATGAAAACTAATTGCTATCTAGTTAAGCTTTGAAACTAGTTTGTAGCGGAAACCATCCTTAATCTCAGACTAATTGGCAAGTAAAGAAATATAAAAACACAAGCATAATTATCACACAACCATATAAGAAATTTATGCAGTTTATGACCTAGACTTATCCATAATCAATTCGGTAAACTAATCCTTCCTTTTATTAAACACCTTAGCTATTAAACTATTTTCATTTCAATTCTTAATCTCTAAAACCTCTAAACTGCCCAAGGATATTTGATCATAAATCACCAAAATATTAATGTGCATGCCCTAATAATATTACAAGATAAAAGGTCTATTTACATGCTCCTAAACACTTGTAGAGGACTTGTTTCCGAGAAGCTTATTAAGGTCACTGTTCAAACCAAAATCTCATGTTTCTATCAGATGCTAAAAGCTTTATAACAAAGCAATAGAAACTATTTTTTTCTGCATTACTCAATGAAAATCAAGAGAAGAGTCATTATATATGAGATGAAATCCTTGGATTTTGTGGTGTCTTTTTCGAAATTGAACCATACCTGAGGGTCAGTCGGCGTGTATATTTTTCCCAATCCTTAAGCAGCTGATGTAGCTGCACTGCTGGAAGATCCCTGATTGAATTTAAACTTCAGAAGTATACGAGACATGTAAAAAGAATTGATCCAAAGAATCCACAAGAAAAGCAGTTTAACTTTCAGGTGCGGTTGCAAGGGATCATCACAGCATAACTCTAGATGTCCAACGCCATAAACAAAAGGATATCATGGGTTTTGAAGATTACGAAAATAAATCCTCACAACTAGAATTTTGCTTCCAACTTTTAAATTCTTGTTATGGCATTTGATTTTGTAGAGGCGGAGGCGCTGGGTCATGCATTAGAGGACTTACTACACTCACGAGGTCAGACAAAAACCAGAACAATCACAAGAATCGAGGATTGAAAAGATGTCTGATAAAAAAAAGTGACCAAGCATATTAACCTGGAGCTTGGCCTGCATCTGATCATATACACCTACCACTGGAAGCACAGGCCTAGGAAAGGCAATGCGAAACTGGCATGAATAGCCCAGTCAAAGGTAGATTCCCAAATGCATCATATCTGTTAGACTTATACTTGAGAAACCAAAAAATATGCTCAAACGTTCGGTTGCAGGTCCTCGCTAAGAGTCTGCTGTGCTCTTCCAATTTTGCTTCTCTTGCAAGGCATGCCAAGTGAGAGTAGAATTCGACTCATCTAGGCTTTCCATTTGGCAGTGATAAATATATAGCCCACAACTTTTTTCAGATCATTTGGTATAGAGCAGGTTGCTAAGCATCTAGATGGGGGGAAGGCATTTTCTCCTCTCGGGGGTTACATTATACCTTTCCGGGCCTTTTCCTACACCAGTCTCTTTCTGTATGATAAGATCTCTTTGCGGTTTCTAAGTGAATTGGGAAGATGATATGAGATTTTCTACAATCTAGAACAGGGGATCATGAGAAGATAACTTGGTTAGTTATTAGCCTAAGACCTAGATTCAGTTCGGAAAAATTTACGTATAATGGGAAATGAGTCTGGCAATTTCCCCAAGAAATCAACTTACAGTCAAAAAGATGAACGGTTCGGGTGCTCAAGGCTAGAACAGCTAGTAGTGAGACTAAATTAAATCCATTCAACAAAACTAAATAAAAAATATAATCTAGCTGAACGTGGCTACATTAGCATCCTCCTGGAAATTCTATATACGAAAGGCTAAATTTTTAATACGTTGTTTATACCCTACATATCCATTTTCATTTTTCAGTCTACCTCTTCACATAACTCCCAATAGTTCAACTTAAACATTCTTCGTGCAGCAATAGTTCAGCAGCCTGCTTGAGTGCTCTCCCACCAAAGCAAAAACAAATGGATTTTTTATGTTCACGGTACAATAAACGTGTCGGTCTCTTGCAAAATTGTGAAACACGCGCCTTATCTTTCCACGAGGGTCGACAAGCGTCCAATGCTCCGAGGTTTCAGTGCAAGTGTCAAATAAATCAGCCATCCGACATGCCGTGGCTGGAAATTGATGCCAAAAATCCCAACAAGTGACCAGCCATGTTTTCGCGTTTTCTAAACCAGAATTCTGAGAGAGCCTGGCAAACGACGCCGTCTTCTTCTTCTTCTTTCCCATTTTAGGTTTCAGTTTTGAAAACGACGCAGTTTTTTTTTTTTTCTGTGAGAGGCTAAAAGTTTCTTTCATTCCAGTCCCCGTGTATTGGATTTTTTAATTTTCATTCAATTAAGGTCTTAATTTTGGATTTTCTTCAATGTAATCCCTAAACAGATTGATTGGACCCCTAGATTTGGCTTTCTTGTCCAGTTTTGCTCTTGGTCTCTCAATTTTATTAATTAAATCCATATTGCTTTTCAATTGAACCCCTAATTGCATTCTTGATATTTTTTACCCTTTTCAACTCAGTCCTCAACTTGTTAGAATCAATTATTTGTATTTATTCTTTTATTTACTTTTGATTATTTGTAATTTAACTTGACACAAAACAAAATGAAAGTGATAAAAAATAAAAAAAATATTAAAATTAATTATATTTATTGAAAAGATATATTCTATATATACATGGGTTCAAAATTAGATTATTGCAACAATAAATTTGTGTTGCGCGCCATATTATAATACACTGTGTAATGGCCTATTTTAGCTCGGTGAAAACATTGGTCGTTGGTTGAAGACGGAAAATCTTTATTGTTAATAAAAAAATCTAATAACCTACTACTCCTTTTTATTTAAAAGAAAAAAAACTTGTGGCCTTAGAATCTCTCCTTTGTTTCCGTTTTTTTTTTAACTTGAAACTAAAATTTTCAAATGGAAAATCACAATTATGATATTAAATTCTATTTTTAAAATTTAAAATTGATTCTACAGAAAAAATATTAAATTAATTGGTTAAATAAAAAAATTATTAAAATTATTTTCATAGTTTTATGTGTAAAATATAGATAAACAAAGAATATTTCATAAAAATATTTTTTTTATTTTTTTAAACTGATTATATTTTTCTCAATTATCATGTGAATGATTATTTCATTAATAAATATCTTTTTTTTGTTAGTATTGTTGGATTTGATTGTGTTCTTGGATGTGTAATTTTAGTATTTCATTGTTCTTTTCTCTTTTTTTTTCCTCTTGAAATTTACGCTGATGCATTTCAATTATTTTTTTAAAATATATTATTCATAAAAATTTTAAAAAATCATAATTTTGAACAAACTAAATTATATTATTTCACATATTTTTTTTATTTACACTAATTTGCTAAATAATTTTTTGAAGGGTACTTGTTTTAATTTTTATGGTTAAAGTTAAGGTTAATTACAATCTATATAGAATTCAATCATAAAAACTATTTTTTTTATGTAATTTTTTTTTTAATGGTCATTCACAAAACCTCAATGTCTGAATTAAACACCTTCTGATTTGTTTGACACTTGCTCTGAAACCTCGGAGCATTGGACACTCGTCGACCCTCATGGAAAGATAACGCGCGTGTTTACAATTTTTCATGAGACCGACACGTGTATTGTGGTGTGAATATAAAAGATCCAAGTGTTTTTGCTTTGCTGGGAGGTCAATCAAGAAGGCTGCTGGAGATTGATGTTCTCTGCTGGTTTCATGATTTTAGTGATTAAATTGTGACAGAAAAGCATGCGGTTATCCGTTACAATTGCAGCAGAGGTATTTAATAGCCATCACCATGGCGATGGCTGGAAATTGATGCCAAAAATCGCACGCGGCCAGTCACTTTTTCACGTTTTCTAAACCACAATTCTGAGAGAGCATAGCAAACGACGCCGTCTACTTCTTCTCCCCCTTTTTAGGTTTCATTTTTGAAAACGACGCTGTTTTTTTTTTTTATGTGAGAGGATTAAGGTCTTAATTTTGGATTTTCTTCAATTTAATCCCTAAACAGATTGATTGAACCCGTAAATTTGGCTTTCTTGTCCAGTTTAGTTCTTAGTATTTCAGTTATATTAATTCAATTTAATTTTTTTTTTCAATTTAATCTCTACTTGTATTCTTGAAATTTTTTACCCTTTTCAACTCAATCCTGGATTTGTTAAAATTAATTATTTGTATTTATTTTTTTATTTATTTTTGATTATTTCTAATTTAACTTGAGAAAAAAACAAAATGCAAGTGATGAAAAATAACAAGCTTATTAAAACTAATTATATTTATTGAAAGATATATATATATATATATATATATTTGGGTTCAAAATTAGAGTATTACAACAATAAATTTGTGTTGCGCGCCCTATTATAGTACACTATATCATGGCCTATCTTAGCTAGGTGAAAAAATTGATTGTTGGTTGAAGACGGAAACTCTTTACTGTTGATAATAAAAAAATCTAATAACCTAATACTCCTTTTTATTTAAAGAAAAAAAAACCAGTAGCATTAGAATCTCTTCTTTGTTTCTGTTTTTCTTTTTTTTTTAATTTGAAACTAAAATTTTCAAATGGAAAATCACAATTATGATATTAAATTCTATTTTAAAATTTAAAATTGATTCTTTAGAAAAAAATATTAAATTAATTAGTTAAATAAAAAATTATTGAAATTATTTTTATAGTTTTATGTGTAAAACATAGAATATTTCAGAAAACAATCATACACAAAGGTGGAGGAAAAGCTGACGTACCCCACAACTCTTTATGAGCTTTTTGTTTGCCAATGTTCGATCAGGGCCTTATGTCGAATGTCACCTGCATTCCGGCAAACATCCGGTACGTTTCTGGGTGGTTCACCGGGAATTAGAGGTTTGGAGGTTGTCTTCTTATTCTTTTTCTGAGGTCCTTCGTGTTCCAATCCAGCCCATCAAGTGAGGGCGTTGTCAGCTAAAGGGGTGGCAGGAGGTGGCTGAGGGTACAGATTATAAAGGGTTTTGAGGAAACTTTTACTTTATATATGTGTGTGTAATGAAAAAAGAAGGAAGATATGACTTCTCTTGGAATACTCGAGAGAGAATGACGAGATCGAGATGGTTGATTTTGAAGTTCTTTTCTTTTTTTAATTTATCATCAAGACCCAATGCATATATATACAGTGTAATAATCAGTTTTTTCACTAAATATTTATATAATTATTAATTTTAAAGTTTATAAAATTAATTGAGATGTGTATAAACTGAGATAAATATTTATATTAATTAAAAAAATTCAGTGACCTTCTTACAATGATTTTTTTTTTAAAGAGTTAATTGGATATTTTTTAAATATATTTTTGTTAGGATGGAGAAAATCTATTTTTTGAACTTTTATGTAGAATATAAATTGTGTATATTCTTTGTGAATATATATATATAAAGAAAAAAAAGGTGAAATGAATTTCAAGGTTACATGAGTTATTTACATCATCACATATTCTCTCTCTCAATTTCAATTATTCGGTTGATTTGATATATTGTTTTATCTATGATAAGGAATGTCCCGCTTTTGAAGTCATTCTCTATTTTACTGGATTTATTTGATTTTATCGGTTAAAACAAATTGGGATAGATTTAAATGAGAGACAAAGGGGTGCGTCAAGCTACCCTTTGAACTTCACTTTTTATCTTTGATCCTCGTGTTTTTATATTTTTTTATTTTAATCCTAAATTTTATTTATTTTACATTTTCATCTCTGAATTTTTTAAAAAAAATAAAGAATCACTAAAAAAAATAAAGAAAATGAAAAAGTAATTAATTAACAGAATTTAAATAAGCATATAATGAGTTGTCTACTTATTTAAATTCACATGATGTTTAAATTATTATTAGTTCTTTTATCATTTTGTAATAATATTATAGGTTTTATGAAAAATATTAACAATCTCCTTTTCAATTATATATATATATATGATATGTATGTATGTATGTATGTATATAATACTTCACATGATGTTTAAATTATTATTAGTTTTTTTTATCATTTTGCAATAATATTATAGGTTTTATGAAAAATATTAACAATCTCCTTTTCAATTATTATATACTTGATATGAACAAAACAAAAACAAATGTTTATAAATTCCTTTTCTTTTATTAAATATATTTTTGGCATGATTTTATGACATTAATTAATTTTCTTTTTGCCTTCAAACATATACAAAATATTAAGGTATTATTTTAATATTACTTTATGAAAACTTGATTTTGAGATAATCATATTTTTTATTTAAAAAAATGCTTTTCAATTAAAAAACATATTTTTCTTTAAAATAAATAAATAAATGCATTAATAAAACAACAAGGTTTAGATTGAATAGATAAATTTTTTCAACTTATTTCAAATAATTAAAATTTTTACCAAACCTTTATTTCAATTACCATTGCCTTTTATTTTAAAAATTTTGTGCTGATAAAAAATCTTATCATTATTTTTAAGGAAATTTTGATTTTATGATTATCATGACTCAAATTTTGGCCCTTCTTATATACATACATACATACAAACACACATATATATATATATAAAGCAAAAGAAAAGGAAAAAGAATGTAATTATAGATTAAATTAAAAAGAAGTATTGAGAAAGCTATCAATGTTACACTGTGTGGGCCTTATTAGTCCTCGTTGTTTGAGTTCCATATGTACATTGTGACCTTATGTTAGGGTAATGATAAGATTTTTAATTTTTTTTCCTATGAAGTCCTGTATGCCCGTATTATTTCTAACAAAACATCATGCTATATTTTATGATTGTTTCTCACTAATTTTTTAATGTTAGGAATTAGTATTTTTTTGCCTATTGGCATGGGCGGAATAAGAAATAGAGTGGACTATTTTGAATTTATACTCTTGTGCTAACTACTTCATATCCTTCCTAGTGAATGCTAACCCTTAGTTGGTGGAGATAGTTTTTAAAAATCTAAATTTGTAGATGATATGTCTTTTTAAAGGATTTGATCAATGTTTTTTTTGATTGAATGATCATTAAAGAATAACTAAATCTATTTGGTAAAGTGGTATGTGACTACTAGGAGGAATATGATTTGATATTACATAAAGTTCAATAAAAGAAAAATGTTGGGTTGGATTAAACTATGGATATCCTTGGCAACTTTTTGCATAACTAATGAAATTCTAGGTTATGAACAGTATTTGTTGAATAATTTTATAAAAAAAATTTAATTTTTATATATAATAAAATTATTGTAAATTTTATTAGTATTATTAACTCACTGATGAAATTATAAATGATATTACGTTGATAATCTATTATATTTACTGATAAATATATTAATTAATAAATAAAAATATCAATAATATTACATATGGTTTTTATGCTGGAGATATGTTAAATTGACCGGTGGAGATACTAAGAGAACATGGTATGCAAATTAAATTTTTTGATGCATTTTATTTATTTATAAATTTATTAGTGTATTTATTATTAATAGACTCATCAATAGATCATAAATTATTAATGAAATTTTTTTCATGGATTATTTTTATTTATAAACCTGTTGATAATATATATGTACCAATAAATTATAAATATAAATACTAATAAAAATTTTTATTAATAAAACTGTTAAGTTTAGTAGTATTCTACATTTCCTTTTTTTTATTTTTTTTATGGATCTCTCTCTCTCTCTCTCTCACACATACACATTCTGCCAGGTAACCATATATTTATTCAAGGTTTTTATCATTCCGCCAAATTCGGCTAAAAAACCCTTTTTTGCAAGGTTTTTATCTCTCACCACCTCGGATATGCATCAAATAGAAAAAGTAATTGAGGCCTTGCCAGCCACTAGATCTTATTGTGGGCCCAAAAGCCAGCCATGAAACCTACATTCTGGCAAGGGAAAGAGAAGCAGTAGACATCACTTCTCCAAAAAGAAGAAAAATCTAGAGCTGCCAAAGACAGGGTCCCACTGCCTACGTGGAAATCACCTTCATGTAAGAGAGAATTACAACGGGAATCACCTACAGTAGCCTCATGGCCCCCAGCAACTGAACAGTGAGAGGCTGCCTTGATTGAATATGGAACGACATTAGTTATTCCTACTACTACTAATCACAACTTGTTAGCCATCTTTTTTAATGCCTTACTTGGCCTTCAGGATCCCCTCCTCTACACAACAACCACCCCACACTCTCCGGGACTGCGACACGCGCCCACACATACACGGGCACTCATTGTTTACACACACACCCACACACACACACTCTGGATGGTTCAGACGCGGCTTGATCTGTGTCCCGTGTTCTCCTCGTCCCTGTCACTCAGCGCCCCCCTTTTTTTAGTTTCTGCTAATATTGTGATCGCTATTTAGTACCGCAGTAGTGGCATTATCAGTAGCCAATACAAGTAGCGGTATTAGTGGTGCTGGATATGAGTAGTGGTGGTGCAGGAGGGGCTGGGGGTGGTGGTGCAGGAGGGGTGACATCTGGGGGGATGGGGACAGGAGTGATGACCATGAGGTCGCCATTTACAGTATCGCAATGGCAAGAACTGGAACATCAAGCTTTGATCTATAAGTACATGGTAGCAGGTCTGCCTGTTCCACCTGATCTTGTGCTCCCTATTCAGAGCAGCTTTGAGTCCATTTCTCATAGATTCTTCCACCATCCCGCCAGTAAGCCAGCTCTATATATTCCTTCACACATATACATATATGTGTATACTGTAGCTTCCATTTCTTGGCTACTGATTTAGAGTCTTCATTGGGCTTCTTCTCCATTTGATTAGGGGATCGTGTCGAGCATAGAGAGCCCTTTCCCTTGTCCTTCTTCTTCTTCTTCTTGTTTAAACACTGAAACTTTGCTTTCAATTTTATACGTTTTCTTGTTATGGATGAGTAATTTCAAGTTTACACATGTTATGTTGTTTTCTTGATTATCATGGAGAAGTATTTCCCTTTATTGTTATTGTTATTACTAAGTGCTATGTTGATATATATCTGCTAGATTTGTATTTCAAAGGCTGGCTATTCTTTTTAATTGATTTTAAATCTGTTGGAAAATCCTTTTTTTTTTCTTTTTTTTTTTTCCATTTTGATCGCAGTCGAGGTTTGTGGGCTATATTTGGTCAATAAATCAGCTTTCAAGGGCAAAAGATTTGACATTTTTCCACTTCAGAATTTCTTGAAGAGATAAAATTGTAATGTCAATCATCTAAATGGTTTTGTGTATTGTATTGACGCAACCTTTTCTTGCCATGACCGTTGCTTTCTCCAAGGATTTGTTTCTCTCTTTAATATTTCTTTAGTCATGTGATATGGTGATTAAGAGATGCCATATCACTTATTTTATAACAAAGTCTGACACTGCTGATTGTAAAGGCTGTACGGTTCTTAATATAATGAATCATCATGTTCTCAATGCTGTGTATGTTATATTAATTGTGGCATAGTGTGTATCTCCTGCTTGTCTTGTTGTTGGTATGAAATTGTTGTGATAACATTTTCAGCATGATTTTGCAGTGGGCTATTGCACTTTCTATGGGAAGAAGGTGGATCCGGAGCCAGGTCGATGCAGGAGGACCGACGGCAAGAAGTGGAGGTGCTCCAAAGATGCATACCCGGACTCCAAGTACTGTGAGCGCCACATGCACCGTGGCCGCAACCGTTCAAGAAAGCCTGTGGAATCACAAACCATGACACAGTCATTGTCCACTGTGACATCACTGACCGTAACAGGAAGCAGCAGTGGAACAGTGAGCTTCCAGAACCTTCCACTGCACACATATGGTAATCCCCAGGGCACTGGTTCTGGACCTAACCAATCCCATTATCATATGAACTGCATTCCCCGTGGAATCCCAACAAAAGATTGCAGGTATCATCGACTTTTTATTTACTGGTTGTGTGCTTATTCCAAGTGATTTGCTAAGCTTATTCCAAGTTATATGGTATTTAAAAAAGGGGAAAGAATTTAATCCAAATGCGTTCTTCACTGTATAGATTTTGGTAATTATGCCTAGCACATTTCATTCCTTTTTCCCTACTTGTGGGCTGTGGTGATGCGAGTAGTGGAGATGTCGAGAAAACCTATCATGTTTCAGTTGGGCTCTGTTGTCTAATAGGATGGAGAAGAAGTACAGAATGAAATGTATTTTTGTTTGTCAGGCTTCCTCCTCCTTTGATTTGGTGCTATGCCCATGAAAACTAATCCAACAACTCTGACAGCCCTTAGAAATTGTCTTCAGCAAGTAATTGGCTGTAAATTTAATTCACTCTCTAGTTGAAAAGATTATAGAGAGACAGAAAATTTACAGCTTTTTTATGGTCAGGGATTGCCTGAAATTCTCAGAGGATAAAGAGCTGTCATGTTCTACCCAAATTTTGGTGGTTCTGAAGATAGTTACAGGGCTCAGGCTTTATTTATGGGTTTTGATTTCATTTTTAATTATGAAATGTTCATGTCTTTCTGCTTGGTGATTAAAGCTTGCAATACAATTCCTGTGTGTGTATGCAATAAGTGCGGATTTCTTATTAGATGCTTCTCCTTCCTTTTTTGTGTTCAGACAAGTTTCCCTGTGAAATTAGGGGCCCATTGATAAATTGTATGGAAGACCTCTGATCTAGGTAGTGTATGTGCAGCACAAACTTTTCATTTTAGCCACTCGCAGACTTCTGGGCCCTGGTTACTGTGAGAATAGCTGTCAGAATCTGCTCCTTGCTTTGGGTCTGCTTTCTTCACTTTCTGTTTTTGCTGTTAAGTTTATGGGGGGATTCTGATAAGCACTCTAGTATGTGTTCTTCACCTCTGATCTAGGTAGTGTACGTGCAGCACAAACTTTTCATTTTAGCCACTCGCAGACTTCTGGGCCCTGGTTACTGTGAGAATAGCTGTCAGAATCTGCTCCTTGCTTTGGGTCTGCTTTCTTCACTTTCTGTTTTTGCTGTTAAGTTTATGGGGGGATTCTGATAAGCACTCTAGTATGTGTTCGGAAATTTGGTTGAAACCATAGTTTTCAGAAATTTGATTTTTTTCTGTCTAAAAATATGTTTTATATTTTTAGATCGTTTTAATGCGTTGATATAAAAAATTTCAGAGCAAAAAATATTTTGAAAAGCAAAGGCAGCCCAATTACCCCCTAAACTGTCTTGAGCATTCAAACTTTTGGTTTCTCATTAAGTTTCCGTTGAAAGGATTAAAGATAGGAGGGTTTCTTTTGGGTTCTGCAGAAATTTATGTTAAAATGGTTAGCTGCTGCCTGGTATCTCCTCTGACAAAAGTGGGTTGGATCCTTACAGTTTTATCGTGGACATGTGTTCTTAAAGACACCTGTGCATGTACTCTCTTTACTCTCTGCCAACAACATGTTGCTCTCCTTGTGATAAGCTAGTTCCACGTCTAGGTGCTGTCTCTTTTTGCTCTCTGTTACTCTTATCTTCTTTTTGTTCCGACAGACTTTTCATGTTAAATTAAAAATAAATAAATAAACTATGATCATACCTGACATTATAGTGTCATGAACTCTTAACACGCTGCTATTCCTACTTTGATCCCAAGATTCGCTTAGTTTCTACTCCCTGCTGGTATCCTGCTAAGCTTCTGTTCTATTGTGTCCATGGGACAAATACTGAATGGCACAAACCATTTTCTTTTAGTTCGTGGATTCATTAACTCTCTTGGAAACTGATTCCTGACATAGGTAAATCATGTTCATTAAGGTATATGGAGAAACAGGACCACAATTGGAAATCTAATATTATCCGAACACAAAAGAATAGGATTTTTTAATGAGATGTCGCATGTGTTTTCGCTGGTCCAATATTTCAAGTTTCCATAAATGATTGACACCCCATCTGCCAGCATTGCTGACTCTCCTCGTGATTTAGTTCGTCAGGAAATTGTTTTCTAGGTTATAGTAACAGAAGATTTCTATCAAGGTTCTAATATTAATGCCAAAATAGGTATCTTCAAGGACTGAAGACAAAGGGTGGCGAGCATAGCTTCTTGTCTGAACCTTCAGGATGCAACAGGGGCCTCCAGAAGGACTCGCAGCTAGACAATGCCTGGTCTTTGATGCAATCCAGAGCCTCATCATTCCCCACAGAGAAATCAACTGACGACTCGACTTTGAAGAATGATTATCCCCAGCATTCATTTATCAGTAGTGATTTCACCACCGGAGAACCCGTGAAACACGAAGGGCAGTCTCTTCGACCCTTCTTTGAAGAGTGGCCTGAGAACCAGGACACTTGGTCTGGCCTCAAAGATGATAGATCCAACTCCACCTCATTCTCTACAACGAAGCTGTCGATGTCCATTCCCTTTGCCTCACCTGGCTTTTCCACAAGCTCTCGTTCTCCACAAGGTGGGTTTTTTTCTTTTAAGATAATCATGTATGTTTCTATGTGATGTCCATCTTTATGTGACTCCAGACTTTGATATTTTGCTGCAGAAAACTGAGAGGACAGAATGAGAATTTACAAAGCACGATCAAAGGTGATCCTCGATCAAAGATTGGTGTGTTAACTTGAAAACTTCTAATTCCCCAGGTTTCAAATCAAATTGTACGAACTATTTTGATGTGATCCAGTGGATGAAGGATCAAAATAAAAATAAAAAATCAAAGAACAAAAAAATAATAAAAAAACCAAGATTAAACTCGTGGATAACCTAAACGATTAGGTTTTTTTAATCCTTTCATGTATCTTTTTTTAAAATTTCCAGAGCCATGAGGGATTTTTGTATTTATTTTTATCAAATAATTAATATGTTATTAAAAACCAATATTGATGTGTCCTCAGCATATAGCAGTGAGTGGGTGGATTCTATTTCTGCTGTGCGTGAGGCACCACCTGGTAATCAAACCTGTTTTTCTGTTAATTTTAGAAGTGCTATTATATATATATATATATATATTTTAATGCGTGCGTGGTGACGAATGATTAACAGCTTGTTATTGGTGAGTTTTTTTTTCCCTCCATCCTAAAAACATGCTGTTGTTTTTTTTTTTGGATTTTTAATTTTAATTTTTAATTTTTGTTGTAATTCTTTTTATAAAAAAAACTTGTTTGTAATTTAGTCTTTTAATTATAATTTGTTATTTATTAATTGTTTTTATTTTTAGTCTTTATTTTTTTTTTAGATTTTTTGTTAAAGTTTTATTAATTTTTAATTTTAATATTTATTTAAAGTATATGTTGTTTTATTTTTTTGACTTGGCTTTTATTTTTTTTATTTTTAATTAAAGTTATTTTTCCCTTTTGATTTAACTTTCTAATTAAACAGTTTTTGTTGTTCTTTAATTTATTTTTCACTTACTCTCTAATTATAATTTTTTATTTTTTATTTTTTTGTGTAATTGATTTTTTTTTAAATTTATCATTTAGTATTTAATTTGATAGGGATTGAGTTTTATAATTTTTTTAATTTGCAGTGCTTTACATGTAGTGACTTTAAATTTTTTAATTTCTACTTTATTTTTTTTATATAAAACAACACATCAAAACATCTTAAATATTGTTTTTTTTATTTTTTTAAATTTTTTTATGACAGAATGGAAGGCATGTTAAATAGCAAATAATTAGGGTTATCTTTATTCTATAATTCAATATCCAACCATTATTTTTATTATGAGGCTTTATAATTATTGTCCTTTCTAATATAGGTAAAAATAATAAAAAATTCTTATTCTTAATCATTTAAAAAGCTTTGAAGTCTCTCTTTAATATTTTGATTTTAAAAAACTTTGATTAGTTTTTAAAATTTAGATAAGAGAACTAGATATATAGAGGAAAGATAATATTATATTCAGTATATTTTATTTAAGGTAAGTTGCATTGTTTATTTGTTTGATTACTAAGATATTGTTGTGTTTTTATAATAACTAGTCTGTCTATAAGTCAAAGTATGTCTACCCTAGTAGAGTAAACCATAACATTATGGATTGCCCCTTGCAATTTTAAAGCTCAAATATAATATTTTGTATTTTTTTTTAATATTCAAGAATACATCTTACTTATAGTTCATCCCTGTTGGTATTAAAATACACAAGTTGATTTTTTTATTTGTTTTGAAATGTAAACTAAGTTTTAATAGATTTAATAAAATTATTATTAATTTCAAAAATACATGTAAAGATATATAAAAACTATCTTTCTTGAATTTTGGTGTTTTAAAAAAAAGCTAAATCTTTACATGTATTTTTTTTTGTTTTATACAAATTTGATTTTTATTTGAGAGACTTGTGATTAGTACTTAAAAGTGTATTTTTATAAAGGTTTTATATTATCATTTTACACTTCAAGTATCAATAACTCCTTAACTAAAACATGTTTTATAATAACATATCTAATAATATAAGATACTTTTAATTTATGGTAAATATTTATTTTAAATGCAGACCTATCATATAAATAAAAGGATTGATTGATGAGTTCAAGAACTGAAATTGAAAAGACAAAGAGATGACCAAATTTAGAAAAAAGATGTCGGTGTAGTTCAAATTGGAACACTATTTGATAATTAGATTATATCTGAAGTTGTAGATCTTAAATTTATGTCTACTTTATATGGAAGAAAAGGCAAGACATAAGCCTACAACTTTTATATAGAGCCCAAATTTAAAAAGGCTATTTTCAAGTTTAAATTGTAGAAACAATAAAGAAGTCCGAATCTACCCTACAACCCGCGCACTGTTCAGTGTTTGGCCCGTATCTAGAGTTCTAGAAGTCTAAATGACTTTTATTTTTTTTGGAAAGCTGAGACAATTTCCTAAACCTTTCATGTTTTTAAGTGGTTCCACTTCTGATGTTATCAATAATATTTTGGGTAAACAAGAGAAGATAAGGATTGTCACTAAGTCAAGAGTTGGTCACTTACTCATCAATTAGTTATCAAATCAATAGTTTTCAATTTTGGTCCATAAAACGAGGTATTTGTCATGCATTTAGATATCTTAGTCTCCAGATCAAAAACATGTTTTTACTTTCTCTCTTTGTATTTTCATAATATTTATGTTTTGCTTTCATTAATATCAAATTTATGCCTTTCATTTCCTTTCATTTACTTAGTTAACTTTTATCTTATTTATGTTCTTATTTTTTTCTTTTATTATGTTTAGCTAAATTTATTATGTCAAGGTGAAAAGGTTATACTAATGATGTAAGAATAAGTATAATATAAATTTAATATAGACTTTAATGTTTGATACTAAGATGTTTTGTATTTATTATTTTGTTCACTCTTTAATATTTTATTTGTTAAATGACTAATCTTCATTTATGTTATATAACACTTGGTAAAACAAATGCTTGACATTTGATTAGTACTTAAAAGTGTATATTTATTAAGGTTTTATGTCATTATTTTACACTTGAAGTATCAATAACTCCCTAACTAAAGCATGTTTTATAATAATGTATCTAATAATATAAGATACCTTTAATTTATGGTAAATATTTATTTTAAATACAAGCATATCATATAAATGAAAGGATTGATTGATGAATTTAAAAACTGAAATTGAAAGGACAAAGAGATGGTCGAACTTAGAAAAGAAATGTCGGTGCAGTCCAAATCAGAACACTGTTTGGTAATTAGGTCATATCTAGAGCTGTAGATCTCAGATTTAGGTCTACTTTATATAGATGGAAAGGTAAGACATAGGCCTACAACTTTTATATGGAGCCTAAGATCTAAAAAGACCATGTTCAAGTCTAAATTGGAGCAACAACAAAGAAATTTGAATCTATACTCCAGCCCGAGCACTGTTAAGTGTTTGACTCATATCTGGAGTTCTAGAAGTTCAAATGATCTGAATTGTTTACAAAAGAAAACTAAGACAATTTTCTACAACGTTTATGTTTACAAGTGGTTTCAATTTTGATGTTATCAATGACATTTTAGGCAGACAAAAGAAGATAAGGATTGTCATCAAGTCATGAGTTGGTTATCCACACATCAATTAGTTATCAAATCAATAGTTTTCAATTTTAACCTATAAGAGGAGGCATTTGCCATGCATTTAGGCATCTTAGTTTATAGATCAAGATCATGCTCTTGCTTTCTCTCTTTGTATTTTTTGTAATGTTCATGCTTTGCTTTCATTAATATCAAGTTTATGCCTTTCATTTCCTTTCGTTTACTTAGTTAACTCTTATCTTATTTATGTTTTTATTTTGTGTATTTATTTTTCTTTCTTTTATTATGTTTAGCTAAGTTTATTATGTCAAGGTGAAAAGGTTACACTAATGGTGTAAGAATAAGTATAGTGTAAACTTAATAGGAACTTTAATGTTTGATACTAACAAGTTTTATATTTGTTATCTTGTTCACTATTTAATACTTTGCTTGTTAAATGACTAATCTTGATTTATGTTGTATAACACTTGGTACAACAAATGCTCGGCACTTTTATAGTTCATACTGTATGGTATAATCGACACTTGAGGTATGAAAGGAACTTGATTTGTTGTTAACATAAGTTATAACCGACATCTGCTCTTAGTTTCAAAGAGAAAGGTAAGTTTTCATCTCAACCACAACAAAATCTCAAGCGACAATACAAATACAAGTTGTTCTAGAAGCCAACATATGGATCAAGTTAAATCAGTCACTACTCTTCGCGGTGGTGAGATTATTAAAAAACCCACTCTTGAACCTTGTGAGAAAGACGAGTCAATTTCCAAGGGTAAGGAAGGGGTTGAATCTAAAAATTATAAAAAAACAATTGATTCCTTGCTAACATTTCCATTTTCTCATTCCATAACCAAACAAAGGAAAGTTAATCATAACTCTGAAATCCTTGAAACTTTTAAATATGTAAGGATCAATATACCTTTGTTGGATGCTATTGAACAAGTTTCTTTCTATGCTAATTTTTTTTAAAGATCTATGCACTGTGAAGAGAAAACTGAATGTGAAAAAAGAAAGCCTTTTTAGTCGAACAAGTAAGTGTCATTCTTCAGAACAATAATGCTTTGAAATATAAAGACCCTAGTTGTCCTACAATTTCTTGCTTTATTGGAGAACATAAAATTAAAAGAGCCTTACTTAATCTTGAAGCCAATGTGAATTTACTTCCATATTTAGTTTTTTAAAGTCTCAACCTAGGTGAGTTAAAAACAACTTCTGTATCTCTTTTACTTGCCGATAGATCTATAAAAGTGCTGAAGGAATAGTTAAAGATGTGTTCATATAAGTCGATAAATTCATTTATCCTGTATATTTTGTTATCTTGGACACATAACCTATTGAAGCATGTACTTCATTTCCTGTTATTTTAGGACATCCATTTCTTGTAACTTCTAACGCATTGATTAATTGTAGGAATAGACTGATGAAGCTATCATTTGGAAACTTGACATTGGAGATGGATATTTTCAATATTTGTAAGCAACCTGGAGATGATAATGATTTACAAGAAGTAGATCATATTAATGAATTAGTTTATGATCAACTTAAATCTACTTTAAGTAAAAATAAGTTGGATGAATATGAAGATTTGCAAATGATTTATTCTGAAGAAGAAATCACGAATGAAAAACACACTGAAAATGTTGATGTGGATCTTTTATCAAAAGTGACAACAAATTCAACATCTAATATCACATTAATCGATGATTACTTTCCTAATGAATACTTACTTTCTCTTAGTCCAATGCCTTGGTATGAGAAAAAATCAATTTTCTTGCTTTAGGAGATTTGCCAGTTGATTGGAGTACCCAAGACAAAGAAAATTT
Source organism: Populus ilicifolia (assembly GCA_015708895.1). Classification (NCBI taxonomy): domain Eukaryota; kingdom Viridiplantae; phylum Streptophyta; class Magnoliopsida; order Malpighiales; family Salicaceae; genus Populus; species Populus ilicifolia. The sequence continues at coordinate 181,869 of SRLM01000840.1, read as the reverse complement.
TTTGAACGAAGTGAGGAACTTTTATTAGGATGACCCTAACTTATTCAAATATTATCTTGATCAATATTTCAAAGATTCATTCCCGATAATGAGGTAGGTAGTGTCATTAAACATTGTCATTCTAAAGCATGTGGGAGTTATTTTTCATCAATAAAGATAGCTGCAAAAATATTTCAAAATGAATTTTATTGGCCCACCATGTTTAAAGACACGCATGCATTCTGCAAAACTTGTGAAAATTATCAAAAAGTTGATATTGGTCAAAAAGTTTTGTTTTATAATTTTCAATTCCATTTATTCCCTATAGAGTTAAGACTAATATGGGGCAGTCCATTTATTAAGAAATATGTGTATCCTTATGAGGCATTTGATATTGAAAATTCAATAAATGACAATGTTTTTAAGGAAAATAGACATCATTTGAAAACTTACTTTAATAATTTTCCTAGTGAAAATAAATCAACTAGTTTTAATGATCTTATAGATAAAGGTTGATTATTTTTTTTCTTACGTTGTTTTTTATGTTTCTTTTTGAGTGATTTTTGCTAGTTTCTCTTACCTAGGTTAAATAGTGGACAACGGTACTCCGTGACTTAAGTCGGTTCTTTCAGTTTCCCATAATAATTGATATCTATGTATATGTTTATGCAATTCTATGAATCTCTCTTTCAATTGTCATTTGAAAATGGACACTAATCTTGAAAAATTAAAAAAAGTATTTTCTTGCTCTGCCTCAGAATGCTATTACAAAAATTTACTGTGCTAGATGTGTAAGATTGAGATTGTTAATGAATTATGAAATTCCTGAAGATATTCACTGATGGATTAAAGGAAAGGTCTGATTATCAAGTGAGTCCTTGAATAATTCCTTCATTTCACACATATCTAGAACAGATAAAAGCACTTTTTCAAAGAAACGTCGTGCAAAACGACTGAAAGTCTGTCATTAATGTGCTAGATGAACTTGTAATACACAATGTCATTCTTTAGAAATGATATCTATAAACCGTGAAGATAGAATACAATTCCTTAAGGATGGTTTGAGTAAGGAGTCTTTAGATAATCTTTTATTAACTCTTGAGACGCATTCTAGTGGACATGTGCATTATGCAATTGATAATTTATGGCCACTATTTCATAAAGAACATGCTCAACCTATTCTTGAAAATCTGACTAAAAAAGACTCTGTTTGCTAGTTTTTAAGAAAATTAGATGGGAAGCCTATCCCTGATCCATAAAGGGTGTTTAAGCCATTCTTAGACTTAAAAGCAAAGAAAGATATGAGCCACAATCACAACTACTTATACATACACATGCTTTTTCATAAATAAATAAATAAATAAAGAGAGAAAGAGAGAGAGAGAGAGAGAGAGAGAATGTGTGTGTGTAAGACTCTAGCTGGCCTACATATAGGTGATATGATTGCCTTTTTAATTTCTCATCTATAAAATCCTCTCTTTCTCCCTTTCATTTATATTCAACCCATACATTCAACAAATATAAAAGTGTCTAGAAATGACAAGTTTCTCAGGTCATCATATAAGAAATATTTGTGTTTTTGGTGGATCTAGTCCTAGGAAGGAAAATGAGTTTTTAGAATAAGCAAATCATCTTGGTCAAGTGCTAGCTTAAAGAAAAATTCATTTAGTATATAAAGGAGGCAGTTTTAGGTTAATGGGAGGTGTGTCAATAGATGTATTTTTAGGAGGTAGTTAAGTTTTGGGAGTCGTCCTCAAAGCTTTAGCATAAGGGGACATCATTGAAAAAACAATTGGAGAGGCATTATAGGTCTCCATAATGTTTGCTTGAATGAATGCAATGTTTAACCATGTTGATGTCTTCACTGCCTTACCAGGTGGTCTAGGCACATTGGAAGAGATCTTTCATATTTCCTCTTAGGCCCAACTGCACATTCACTATAAATCCAAAGGTTTGTTAAATATTAATGGTTAGTATGATAAATTGTTGTCTTTTCTTGATCATGCTGTGGAACAGGAATTTCTAAAATCTTTTGCATGACAAATCATAATCTCTGTTGCTACTGCTAAACAATTGATTGACTAACTACAATCTTTCATTCCTATAATTGATTCCTCCATGAGTCGTATAAATTGGTCATATAAGGAAAGCCATAAAAAGCTTAGATTAGATTTGAGTCTTTATTTGTAATTTTTTTATTTTTTTTTTATTATGTTTTGTTATTTCTTATTTTTGTTTCATTGTATTTTAGGTTTGTCAGTGTTTGTTATTTTAGGTGATATCTTTTATACTCTATCTTTCTACCTTAGAACATTGAGGACAATATCTTGATTTGGTTTGGGGGGTAGGGTAGTTGCTAAAATTGTTTTTTAACTAATTGTGTTTTCTATTTCATAACACTTGTGTAAAATTGTTATTACTATGATAGCAGAGTAAAACAGATCTTTTTATGACTTTTTAGACGCATCTAAATAACCATTCTTAATAAGGTCTATCATAAGACGTCTTGAAATATTCAAGTATATCAACTCTCGCATTGTTATCACTTAATTCTGCTCATATACTCATTTAATATGTATTCTTAGATCTTAATTTATACACACACACTTTAACATATGATAATGGGTTGTACATTGGATTATTACATTATTTATATTCTTTTATTAAAGGTAACAACTAAGGAAAAAAGGATAGTATATAATTTGAAATAAAAAGAAAAAAAATGATGATAATAAAAATGTAGATAAGTTTGATTTCGTAGCTTTCCTAACCTAAACAATTAAGTCTAAATGGGTGTTTTAACATCTAATACCCTAAAGTCAACTTACTTGGAAGTTATTGGCCCAATGCTTATTACATGAGTTGAGGAGAAAAGCTTAAGGGAATCAAACATTGCACTATCTACGTATCAGCATCTGCGATCTAAGTTACTAAGCTCGTAGGGTGGTCTCTACACCTAATGCCTTAAGACTAACTGGTGTGGGACTCATTAGTCGAAAACTCGTTACATACATTAAAGATGCATGGTGTTTTAAATTATATATATATATTTAAAAAAACAAAAAAATCTCAACCCAAGAAAATTAATCTTAAATATTAGAACAAGAATTTTGTTTTCTTTCAAGTAAAGACCTATAATTATGTGTTGATATATTGAATACCAAAAAAAGGTTTATTAATATCTTATTAAGAGGTATTAAGTAGATATATAAATTTAATAAAAGTTTGTTTATCTAGATAGATTAATGAAAGTTGAATGATGAATACCTTGCTTTGTAAAATTTACAAATTGTTTTTTTTTTATTTTAACACTTTAATTACTAAAGACTAGTAATAAGCTGGTTAGGGGGTGTGATTAGTACTTAAAAGTGTATTTTTATCAAGGTTTCATGTCATTATTTTGCACTTGAAGTACCAATAACTCCTCAACTAAAGTATATTTTATAATAACGTATCTAATAATATAAGATACCTTTAATTTATGATAAATATTTATTTTAAATATAGTCCTATCATATAAATGAAATGATTGATTGATGAATTTAAGAACTAAAATTGAAAGGGCAAAGAGATGACCAAACTTAGAAAAGAGATGTCGGTGTAGTCCAAACCGGAACACTGTTTGGTAATTGGGTCATATCTGAAGTTGTAGATCTTTGATTTAGGTCTACTTTATATGGATAGAAAGGTAAGACATAGGCCTAAAACTTTCATATGGATCCTAAGATCTAAAAAGGCCATGTTCAAGTCTAAATTGGAACAACAACAAAAAAGTCCAAATCTGTCCTCTAGCCCGCGCATTGTTAAGTGTTTGGCCCATATCTGAAGTTCTAAAAGTCCAAATGATCTGAATTGTTTATACAAAAAAGCTGAGACAATTTCCTATAAATTTCATGTTTACAAATGGTTCCAATTTTAACTTTATTAATGACATTTTAGGCAGACAAGAAAATATAAAAATTATCACTAAGTCAGGAGTTGGTCACTTACTCATCAATTAGTCATTAAATTAATAGTTTTTAATTTTAGCCTATAAAAGGAGGCATTTGCCATGCATTTAGGCATCTTGGTGTCTAGATCAAGATCATGCTCTTGCTTTCTCTTTTTGTATTTTTTGTAATGTTTATGCTTTGTTTTCATTAATATCAAGTTTATACCTTTCATTTCCTTTCCTTTACTTAGTTAACTCTTATCTTATTTATATTCTTATATGTTCATTTGTTTTTTTTTTCTTTAATTATGTTTAGCTAAGTTTATTATGTTAAGGTTAAAAGGTTACACTAATGTTATAAGAATAAGTATAATGTAAACTTAATATGGACTTTAATGTTTCATACTAACATGTTTTATATTTGTTATCTTGTTCATTCTTTAATACTTTGCTTGTTAAATGACTAATCTTGATTTATGTTGTATAACACTTGGTACAACAAATGCTTGATGCTTTCATAGTTCATACTATATGGTATAACCAACACCTGAGGTATGAAAGGAATTTGATTTATTGTTAACATAAATTATAATCATGAATGCTTGATGAGATTTACAAGTATTAGCATTGATCGAATAAGATGACTAATGTAATCATGTTAACAATCTATAATCTAATTGGAACCTCCTTTATCTATGGTTTCTAATTGAATAATAAGAGTTTATATTATACTTGTTTGACATACCATTAATGGATCCTTTAACCTTGACATTTGTTATTATCATTGTGTAATTATTACATTAATATTTTATCTCAAAGTTCTCATCTTTTTCTTCTTCTTCTTCTTTTTCTTTATTACTACTACTATTACTGCTGCTGCTACTACTACTAATATTATTGTTGTTATTGTTACTGTTGTTGTTGTTTATAATTGTTATTTATAGTTTGTACAATTATCATTCCTATGGTTCGACCGTGGTCTTGTCGGGTTATTTATTGCTTCGACACTCCTGCACTTGGGAAAAGACATAAATCTTTTAATCATATCAGCACTTTCATAGCTCATACTGTATGGTATAACCGACACCTAAACTATGAAAGGAACTTGATTTGTTGTTGATATAAGTTATAATCATGAATGTCTAACGAGATTTACAAGTATTAACATTAATCAAATAAGATGAATATTGCAATCATATTAATAATTTATAATCTAATTGGAACCTTCTTTGTGTGTGGTTTTCAATTGAGTAATAAGAGTTTATACTATACTTGTTTGACATAACATTAATGGATCTTTTAACCTTGACATTTATTGTTATCATTATTTAATTATTACATTAATCTTCTATCTTAAAGTTCTCATCAACTTCTTCTTTTTCTTTATTATTATTAATACTGCTGGTACTATTATTATTATTATTATTATTATTATTACTACTACTACTATTACTATTTGTATTATTATTGCTATTCGTATTACTATTACTATTACTATTACTATTATTGTTGTTGTTTATAATTATTATTTACAATTTATACAATTAATCTCCCTGTAGTTCGACTTCGATCTTGTTGGGTTATTTATTACTTTGATACTCCTGTAGTTGAGAGAAGACATTAATTTTTTGATCGTGTCAAAAACCATAATGGTTTCACCAAGAGATTTATAAAAGCTTGTTATTCTTTTTCTCCCAAAATCTTCCTCTAAAAAATTGATGGTGCCTAGTTTGCCTTATGTGTTCTTGTAAGCATGAAAAAACAGCTTTTGAGTCTTTTCTTTCATGGTGAATTTGTTCTTCAGTCATTGGTGATTGAGTTAAGTACTTTGTTAAGATTATTTTAAAGATTGAGACATAAATATACCATTGATAGACCTAAATCATATAGAGGGTATGCGGATCTACCATTAAGAACATACCATCATAATTTATATAGAAGTCTATAATTCTATTTCATTGATCGGAAGGTGACCCTCGATTAGCTTGCATTTGACAATGCAGGAGTGTCTGATTGGGGACAAAAAGTTGTCAAGCTCATTGAGCCAAATAAGGTATAAATGTTTGATGAGGATAACTGATCCTTGTAAATGAAGTTTTTCTCAGTTGATTGATGTTGAGTAGAGCCTCTAAAGTTATCAAAGATGTCATGTTTATTTTTCTAAAAAATAGCATCTTAATCAACCTTCGGGTTAAAGAAGAAGACATAATGATTAAACAACACATTGTTTGACACAACTAAAAGATTAATGTCTTCTTCCAAGTGTAGGAGTGTCGAAGTAATAAATAACCCGACAAGATTGAGGTTGAACTACAGGGAGGTTAATTGCATAAATTATAGAGAACAATAATACAACAATAATAACAATAACAACAACAACAACAACGATAATAATAATAACAATACTAATACTACTACTGCTACTACTATTAGTATTAATAATAGTAAAGAAGAAGAAGAAGAAAAAGATGAGAACTTTGAGATGAAAAATTAACGTAAGGATTAAATAATGATAATAACAAATGTCAAGGTTACAGGTTCTACTAATGGTATGTCAAACAAGTATAGTATAAACTCTTATTATTCAATTGGAAACTACACACAAAGGAGGTTCCAATCAGATTATAGATTATTAACATGTTTACATTAGTCATCTTATTCAATTAATGCTAATACTTATAAATTTTGTCAAGCATTCATGATTATAACTTATGTTAACAACAAATCAAGTTCCTTTCATAGCTCAGGTGTTGGTTATACCATACAGTATGAATTATGAAAGCGCCAAGCATTTGTTATATCAAGTGTTATACAACATAAATCAAGATTAGTCATTTAACAAGCAAAGTATTAAAGAGTGAACAAGATAACAATTATAAAACATGTTAGTATGAAACATTAAAGTCCATATTAAGTTTATACCATACTTATTCTTACACCATTAGTATAACCTTTTTACATTGACATAATAAACTTAGCTAGATATAATGAAAGAAAGAAAAATAGATAAACAAAATACAAACATAAATAAGATAAGAGTTAATAAAGCAAAGGAAAGGAAATGAAAGACATAAACTTGATATTAATGAAAGCAAAGCATAAGCGATATAAAAAATACAAAGAGAGAAAGTAAGAATATGATCTTGATCTAGATACCAAGATGCCTAAATACATGACAAATGCCTCCTTTTATAGGCCAAAATTAAGAACTATTAATTTGATGACTTATTAATGAGTAGGTGACCAACTCTTGACTTTGTGACAATCCTTATCTTTTTTTGTTTGCCCAAAACATCATTGATAACGTCAAAATTGAAACCAATTGAAAACATGAAAGTTGTAGAAAATTATCTCAACTTTCTTGTGTAAAACATTCAGCTCATTTTGACTTTTAGAACTCCAGATATGGCCAAAATACTAAACAATGCGCTGTCTGGATGACAGATTCGAGCTTCTTTGTTGTTACAACAATTTGGACTTGAAAATAGCCTTTTTAGATCTTGGGTCTATATAAAAGTTGTAGGCCTATGTCTTACCTTTCCATCCATATAAAGTAGACCTAAATCTAAAATCTATAGCTCCAGATATGACCTAATTACCAAATAGTGTTCTAGTTTGGATTGCACTGACATCTCTTTTCTAAGTTTGGTCATCTCTTTATCCTTTTAATTTCAGTTCTTAAATTCATCAACCAAGATTTTTATTTATGTGATAAGCCTGCATTTAAAATGAACATTTACCATAATTTAAAGGTATCTTATATTATTAGATATATTATTATAAAACATGCTTTAGTTAAGGAGTTATTGATACTTCAAGTGCAAAATAATAATATAAAACCTTAATAAAAATACACTTTTAAGTATCAATCAATATTCATTTCTTCATTAAAGTCTAAGTGACATGTCGTTTGTCTAAACCCTGAAAAATAGGGTTTTAGAAAAGAATTTTAGAAAATTTTAATTTTGTCAATTTTTTTAATATCAACATATGCACACTTAATTGATCCAAAAACTTTTTAATTTATGTATTTACATCCCTGGAAATATTGATTGAGATTCTATTATTCTCGCATCTTTTACAAATTAGTCCATGGTTTGTAAATAATACAATTTAACCTCTATTTTTCATTGAACTTTCAATTTGTTTCAATCCGACCCCTGATTTAATCAATTCCAGTCCTTGGATGTGCATGCCTTTTTTATATTGGTTATTGGTTTTAGGATTATTCAATTTGGTCCTTAATCAACCTTTAAACTTTAAATTTATTTTAATTAAGCCCCTGATTGCATCAATTAGGCCCATCAAAGTTTTAATCAAGTCTCCTTATCTTTCAATTACTGTAGATTAACCCAAATTAGATCTCCAAACTTTTTTTATTTAAGTCCATGATTAATCCATAAAAAGTTTAATTAAGTTCTTAAAATTAATTAATTATTTTTATTTTTACCAAATTGACTTTTAAACTTAATTTTTTCTTTAATTAAATCTTTAATTAAGTTAATTAAACCCATTAAAAGTTTAATTAAGTCCTTAAACTTAATTAATTATTTTAATTTTGGTCAATTCAAATTTCAACCTTAAGCTTTGTTTCAAATTAATTCTTTCTTTAACTCATCTTGTCAAATTATCAAAATCTGATTATCTTTTGACATTTTGATTTTTTCGAGCCCAATGACTTATCTTCTTGTGTCCTGACATTTTTATTTTTTATTTTTTAAATAAAAAAAGAGGAATATACATTTTTATAAAATAATTTTAGGGGTCTAAAATTAATTTATAACACTCTTAATATATAAAAAAAGAAAAGAAAACATATATGATTTGATTTTTCATTTTCCCGTAGCATATTTTATGGAGGATAACAATTTGAAATGAATACACACACATACTTATTTTCGAAAGCATGAATAATTTGTCTAAGATATCCATAATTGCTAGAGTGATAAAAAATGTATCTATCAAGGTGGTAGAGTAATTGATATAAAACCTTTAAATGTTAATAACAATTGTTTTTTAACAAAGAGTAGAGAATCTTAGAAATAATTTATGAAAATTGTGCATAATTCATAACATTTAATCTATTAAAATTAACAACACTAAAAAGTAGATGACAACTTATAAACACCAATATAGTTTTATAAGAAAGTGAATATATTTTTGGACAGTTAGTTGTTCCTAAAAGTTCTAAAAAATGGATCACAAAAAAAAACCCTGGTATATAAATATAAAGAACAAAACAACATTAAAGAGACAAAAAATAAAATGTTATAGGATTTTTTTTTATCTCAAAGTATAAAAAAAAAATAACGTTAAAGAGACAAGAAATAAAATATTATAGGATATTTTTTTCATCTCAAAGTTAAATGTCAGTATTTGTTTCACTAATCAAAATATAAAATAATATTTGTAATGATAATAATTGAAAATAGATAATAAGTTTAATAATAAATGAAATTAACATTCATAGTAGTTAAAAGACTAAAAAAAAAAGGTAATGTTTATTTATTTAACCCTTGCATTACAATACTATAAAGTTCTTAAAGCCCGAGTTTTGCTCTCATAAGGAATTCTTTCTATATAATTGCATATGATGTAAGCTCTTTGATTCAAAAACTTGTCAATAAAGAATGAAAGAAATCAAGTTACTATAAAATGAATCTTTTTGTCACAAGAACCTAATATCCATGAATGATATATTTCATTGGCTCACTTGGAAAAGAGACATTTTCTTATTTGATAGGAACACATAAAATTGTGAGTTGTTTTTAAATTCTCTATTAGTTCATAGATGTGGTAAAGATATAAAGATCATGATTGTATAGTATGAAAAGAAACTTGTCATAATTTATATGAATGATAATCAACCATTTTAAAACTTTTTAACCCTTATAATTTATTCAATGGAACTATTCAAAGCATTTTGACCATAATAATTTTTTAATAAATAAATAAAAACCTTTTACTAAAATATTTTTTAAAAAATAAATTTGCTTTTTGATTTCAGGAATAATTTTTTGTTTGCTTAAAACAATGTTTAAACACCTTTTTGTAAGGTGGCAAATGAGTCATCCAAGTTATTTTTATTTTAAAGTGGCTAAATGATTTTGAACCAAAACATGAAAAAAAAAAAGAAAGAAAGAAACTTCTGACCCATGTCTCTTGGGCCATAATTTAGTTGTATGCATAATCATATATAATTCAATTTGTGAGTTATTGATTCACAAAGACACATCCCTAAACCATTATAATAGACAAGGATAGAATTTATTGGGTCTGATGATTAGTACTCAAAAGTGCATTTTTATCATGGTTTTATATCATCATTTTGCACTTAAAGTATCAATAACTTCTTAACTAAAGTACGTTTTATAATAATCTATCTAATAATATAAGATACCTTTAATTTGTGGTAAATGTTCATTTTAAATGCAGGCCTATCACATAAATGAAAGGATTGATTGATGACTTTAAGAACTTCAATTGCAAAGAGATGATGAAACTTAGAAAAGAGATGTCGGTGCAATCCAAACTGGAACACTATTCGGTAATTGGGTCATATCTGGAGCTATAGATCTCAGATTTAGGTCTACTTTATATGAATGGAAAGGTTAGACATAGGCCTACAATTTTTATATGGAGCCCAAGATCTAAAAAGGCCATTTTCAAGTCCAAATTATTGCAACAATAAAGAACCCTGAATCTGTCCTCAAGCCCGAGCACTGTTCAGTATTTTGGCCATATCTGAAGTTCTAAACGTCAAAATGAGCTGAATTTTTTACACAAGAAAGCTGAGACAATTGCCTAGAACTTTCATGTTTTCAAGTGGCTCTAATTTTGACGTTATCAATGACATGTTGGGCACACAAGAGAAGATAAGGATTGTCACCAAGTGAAGGGTTGGTCATCTACTCATCAATTAGTCATCAAATTAATAGTTCCCAATTTTGGCCTATAGAGGTATTTACCATGCATTTAGGCATCTTGGTGTCCAGATCAAGATCATGCTCTTGTTTTCTCTCTTTGTTTTCTTTGTAGTGTTTATGCTTTGTTTTCATTAATATCAAGTTTATGTCTTTCATTTCCTTTCCTTTGCTTTGTTAACTCTTATCTTATTTATGTTCTTATTTTGTTTATCTATTTTTCTTTCTTCCATTATGTCTAGCTAAGTTAATTATGTCAAGGTGAAAAGGTTACACTAATGGTGTAAGAATAAGTATGGTATAAACTTAATATGGACTTTAATGTTTAATACTAACATGTTTTATATTTATTATCTTGTTCACTCTTTAATACTTTGCTTGTTAAATGACTAATCTTGATTTATGTTGTATAACAATTGGTACAACAAATGCTTGGCACTTTCATAGCGCATAATGTATGGTATAACCGACACCTGAGCTATGAAAGGAACTTGATTTGTTGTTAACATAAGTTATAATCATGAATGCTTGACGAAATTTACAAGTATTAGCATTAATTGAATAAGATGACTAATGTAATCATGTTAACAATTTATAATATGATTGGAACCTCCTTTGTATGTGGTTTCCAATTGAATAATAAAAATTTATACTATACTTGTTTGACATACCATTAGTGGAACCTCTAACCTTGACATTTGTTATTATCATTGTTTAATCCTTGCTTTAATATTCCATCTTAAAGTTCTCATCTTCTTCTTCTTCTTTATTATTGTTATTACTACTACTACTACTACTACTATAATTATTATTATTATTATTATTATTATTATTATTGTTGTTGTTGTTGTTGTTGTTGTTGTATTGTTGTTATTTATAATTTGTACAATAACCTCCTTGTGGTTCGACCCCGGTCTTGCCGGGTTATTTATTGTTTTGACACTCCTGCACTTGGGAGAATACATCAATCTTTTTGTCGTGTCATCTGACTGCATGCACTTGAAATTATAAAAGACCATCTTTATTATCCGTTCATGTTTTAAAAATATAACCCCCATCGTTTAAATTTAAGCCTAAATAAATTTTTCTTTTATAAAACTTTAACCAAGATCATTCCATAACAGGGGAGAAAAAGAAATTTAAAGATCAAAACCATAAAAAGGTCATGAAAAGCTAAAGAGTCCAAAAACTTCAAATGTTGAGGGGCATGCTCATATGAAAAATAGAATTCAAGGTAAAAATAAAATAAGGATGTCTAACAAAAATAAACAAAAATAGGTATATCAAAGAAATATTATTGAAAGATATGATAACAATGATTCCAAGTCTTTAAAACCTTACAACACTCTTTAAGCCTACAAATCTTTTTCTTTCATAGTCAATATCTATAGTTTACATTACGTGATTTTAAAAAGTTCTTTCTAATCAAGTATTCATGCAACTTAGAATCAATACAAGACATTTTTAACATGCAAACTCCTACCTTTAGGCTCTATCTTTTTCCTTTTGATTGCGTCTTTAAGTCTTTTTTTCTTAGATAATAGACCTTCAAACCTTATCTATCTCCTTTTAAGTATGTCTTTAAACTCTCATCCTTAAGATAATGCACTTTCATGCCCTATCCTTTCCTTTTAAGTGTGTCTTTAGACTCTGCTCCCTCATATAGTGCATTTTTAGGCCCTATCTTCTTCCTTTTGAATATGTCTTTGAGCTCTCTTCTCTCATGTACTATGTTTTATAACCTTATCTCCTTTCAAATACATCTTTAAGCCCTTATCCCTTAGATGGTGCACCTTCAAACCATATCTTTTTCCTTTCAAGTGCATCTTTAAGCCCTTCTCCCTCAGATAGCACACATTCAGGCCTTATTTACCCCATTTCGAGTGCGTCTTTAAGCCCTCAACCCTCAGATAGTGCTTTAAACCCTATCTTTATCCTTTCAAGTGTGCATTTAAGCCCCTCTTCCTTAAATAATGTATATTTAGGCCATATCTTTTCCCTTTCAAGTGTCTTTTGAGCCCTCATCTCTTGTATAATGTGTTTTTTAACCTTACCTTATTTTAAGTGAATATTTAAGCCCTTGTCTCTGTAGTGGTGTATTTTTTAACTTTATCTCATTTCAAGTGTGTCTTTGTACTCTTATCTCTTACATAATGCATTTTCTAATGCTATCTCTTTTCAAGTGTTCCTTTTAAACCTTTCTTCCTTAGATAACATGCCTTCAACCCCTACCTATTTTCCCTTTAAGTGCTCATTTGAGCCCTCATTCTTAGATAATATAACATTGAGCCCTATCTTATTGTCCCTTCAAAACATTTCTAGTCAAATCTTTCACCAAGAAAGTTATATTTTCTTTTTTAGTAGGTTACCCATTACAATAAGATCATTTTGAAAAATCTTTGTATTTTTCTACCAAGATGGGTCACCTATGACAATTTGACCATTTTACAATCTTTGAAGCTTACTAGCAGACAGGTTGTCTGGTGCAACCATACCACTTCAAAAGGTCTTTACAAACCTTATCTCCTATGTTTTCGAATGCACTCTTTAACCCCTCATCCTTAGGATAATGTGCTTCTAGCTTTTTTCTTTTAGCGTCCTTTTGAACCCTCATTTTAAACACTTTCAAAAGAATTAACAATTTTTTAATCTGGTGTCCATCACATCTCATTTTCTTCTACTTTAGAAAGCTTGCTATATAAAGTCTTTTACAAAACTTTTTAGCATAAGCATCGTAAAGACAAGAGCAACAATCATAATTTATTTTTAAGTTATTCCCCAAAATCATTTTATTTCTTAAAAAATATAACAAAAATAATAGCAAGAAGGCTGGTGTTTTAGCAAAACCTAGAAAAAATCAAGTTGTAATTATAGACAAAATCAAGAGTTTAATTATACCTTATTTTTTTAAAAAAAAAGAGAGACAATTCAGATTCAAGATCAAATTAAATTACTATTAGATGAATATGCTTTTAAAAAAAAATCTAATAACATAATTAGATTTAATTAAATTACTATAGGATGAATATGCTTAAAACATCATAATTAGATTTTTAATAAACCAATTTGATTTAATCATGGACCAAATTAAAGTTTAATTGTGTTTAAGAATTAATTTGAGTCTAATTAAATAATTTAATTAGATGCAAAGAATTAATTATCTTTAAACATGTTAAATTAATTTTATTAAAGTTATAATTGGTAAAAAATTAAGTTTAGAAGCCTAATTTGGGCTTAATTGGGGAATAAATAAGTTTAGGAGCCTACTTTGAGCTTAACTGAGAAAATTAAAATTTTAGGAGACCAAATTCATTTTTTTACCAAGTAAATTGATTTAAATTAGTAGTAAAATTATTAAAAATATTAAATTTTTGGGGTTAATTAAGGGCTAAATTGAAGGAATTCTTAGCTACAGATTATTTCGCAAAAGACATCAAAATCTACGGACCTAATTGGCTAAAATAAGGGGTGTAATTGAAGAAATTTAAAAGTTTGATAATCAATTAGGTTTAAAACTGCATAAATCCAAAACCAAAGATCAAAATAAAATTGGCGTTGAAATCCGAAACTTAAATTGAAGTTTTTCAAGTGTACAACTGCATAAAATTAAAATTTTAAAACCAATTAGAGATGCCATTAGGAATAAATTACAAATCAAAGACTAAAGTACAATTGGACAGAACGATGTCATTTTGTTGTAACTATTCATATTTTTATATAGAAAAGTTGCTCGAGTGTCCTACTTCTCAAGGCATTTAACGTATTGTTTTTTTTACTAAATCGGACAAAACTTACATGAAAATGATCATCTAAAATCTATCACCACACCAATATGGTTGGTTTTGGTCAAATGCACTTTAGAGACGGTGACATCACCTTAAAATGGCCAACCTAATAAGCCCCATCTCTACAACAAATTTAACAATTATTATGTATACTTTGAACAAATAATTGAGATCCTTTTATATCAATCCAAGGACTAAGATTTGGCATAAGTGGAGATCAAATATCCCTATTCCAACCTATATACATAGATGAATGAGGAGAAAATTGGTTCTAAAGTCGACAAGAAAACTAGCATGTTCCTCAATTTTTTCCTTCCCCAACCAATAATTCTCTCTTTTCTTTCTCTGTTTCTCCCATTGCTATCACCTCTTACATATTTCAAAGACAAACACCAATAGACCAACTCCTCCCCCTCAACACCATCATGGTCTAATGATAGAAACCACCATTATAGCCATTACACTTTTCCCCTCTCCTCTATAATTTTTGTTTCTCCCCCCCATAACCAACATTGGCCATCATTTCCTCCACCAAAGGCTCTTGAGGGTCAAACATCCTGACCACTACTACAACCCTTAAGCTAGGTAACCTTCCCCTCTTTTCTTCCTCTTCTTCTTTTTCCCTTTGCAGGGTTGTTGCCTGCATGTATAACAAGAATTCATTCTGTATAGGGGGGATAATTAACCCCCTTTAAGGCCTGACTGAACTTGTTGCATCCTAGCCTATAAAGCTACATCAAGTCTAGCCCGTAACTCCTAACAAAAAGAAAGAAAAAAAAAAAGAGAGGAGCCTCAATCTGATGGGCTGCTACTGGCCCAACTTAGTGGAGTTCGACACATATATTTAATAATAATATAATTATAATATTATATATTACTAAAAAATAAAAAAATTCCTAAGGGCATTTCAAAATATTTCTGATTTTCTTACGTGTTTTTCTACCAATTTTTTTAATAGTTGGTTGTATTTTTGCGCTATGAGATACAAATATGTTATTAGAATACCCAGTTTTCTTCAAAACTTCTCTAAAAAAAATAAAATTAAAAAAATTCTCAAGGATTTTAAATTAATTTTCCCTTTTCAAAAATAAAAAAAAATATTTTTTCATGTATTTGACCATATTTTACACAATTTCCCAAGCATATTTTCAAAAACAAAAACACAAAAATTGCATTTTTATCATGTAAAAAAGCAAAAAAATAGATATTTTAACCATTTTATGATTATTCATTAGGATTTGGTTAAAATATCAAAAACCATTTACTAATCATTTTGTTTATTTTTATATTAGGGTTTGGATGTAGACTTTAAATATACAACTATATAATAGAATACACCCTTAAGTATTAAAGATATAAAGTGCAATATAAATATGATGTTGAAATTTAGACTTTAAAATGATTAAGACTTCACCGAATAAGATAAAGATTTTCTCGCGAAGAAATATTTGTTTTAGACCTTATAAAAAGACCAACAAATAGGAACTTAACATATAAAAACAATCAAACAATAATGAAGCCTACTTTACATAGGATGCATTAAGGGTGATGAATCTTTTCTCTACACAGCTAGTTTCTTGCTCGAATTCTTACAAAGCATAATTTTCTAATAACTATAACATTAGATGCCTACTCCTGAACCTTAATAATAATTTTATGATGAAACTCAAGATCTTTTTCCTTTCTAATAACACATCTCTTATGAAGGCACATATGAGATCCTTCTATGTAGATTAAAAGGCTACTCTAAATATCCATCTTCCAACTATTATAAATAGATGATGATTTCATGTCTTGAAGGAGGAGAAAATTTATTCCAAAATCGATAAAAAAACATTATACTCCCTAGTTTTTTCCTTCCACAGTCATTAGTTCTCTCTTTTCTTTCTTACTCTCAGACACTGCCACCACCTCTTACATCTACCAAAGACAACCATCAACAAACTAGCTCCTCCCCCTTGCTACCATCATGGTCCAAGGACAAAAACCATTACTACAACTACCAAATATTTCTCCTCTTCTTTATAGTTTTTGGTTTCCTCCCCCAACAACTGACATTAGCCATCGGTTGAACATCCTCACCACTGTTGCGACCCCCAAGCCAAGTAACCTTACCCCTTTTTTTTCCCCTTCTTCTTCCTCTCCCTTTGCAAGGTTATCACCTACATTTAGTGTGAGAATTCATTCAGCAGGCAAAGAAAAAATGATTAACCCCTTTAAGGTCAAGCTAAACCTATTTCAGTCTAGTTCATAAGGTTAGGTGAGGTCTAACCCAACAAAAAAAGAAGAAAAAGATGAGCTCAAATTTGGTTGGCCGCTGGTGGCCTAACATGATGGGCTTGATTAGGTCCAACCTAGTTAGATGAGCTGACTTGGCTGATATATTTAATAATAATATAATTATAATAATATAATAATATAATATTATATATTATAAAACAAAAAAATTCAAAAAAATCTCAAAGTTCTTAAATTAATTTTCCCTTTCATTTTTGTTTTGTTTTCATACATACAACCATATTCTAAAAGTTTTCCAAACATATATTTTTCATAAAAAGTGCATCTTTATCATGTTTTTGTTTTTAAATAGATATCATAACTAATTTATGATTATCCATCGGAGTTTGGTCAAAATATCAAAAACCTTTTGTCAATCATTTTGTTCATTTTATATTAGAGTTTAATTGTGAAGTGTAAAACTATACAATAAAGTATATCCTTTGATATCAAAGATATAAAATGTAAAATAAATATGATGCTAAAATTAAAATTTTAGAATATTAAGATTTACCTTATATCTTATATGAGACAATGAATAGAAACTTGAACTAAAAAAAAAATCAAATAATAATGCAACTTACCTTAGGTAGGGTGCACTAATATATTATTATTTCACTATTTTTTTAATAAAAAATATGCCATATTAAAATTTGTTTTTAAAACATTTAGTTTCTTTTGAATTGTTTTTCATGATATGTTTTGTTTTAGTTTACGTGGATTAGTTTTGTTCTAAATTGTTTTTTATAAGATTATCATAATTTCATGATCTAGGTTATAAATTTAACAAATTAACTTGAATTGATTCTGTATATAGTTATCTTAATATTATTTTAAATATCATCTTGATTTTCTTACTTTTGATTTATTTTCTTCCCACTTTGTAGTTTTATTTTTATGTGTATATATATATATTATCATATATTTAGGTATTTTTTTAAAATATTAAATTTAGTACAGTTTCAAATTGTAAGCTTGGTAAATTAGGTTCAAAATTTGGATCAATTTAATATATTAATATTGAAATAGATTTTTTTTTCTTAAAGAGATGCTATATTGAATTTTTTAATAATTTGATTTATTTCGAATTTATCTTTCAAATTTAATCGTGGTGTTTTTTTTTAAGAGATGCTATTTTTTTTTGGTAGATGGTGTAAAATAACTAATAGAATACTATTAAATTATAAATGAATTTAAAAGTATCAAATCGAGATATATAGAGTTATGAAACCATTTAATAAGTTTTTGTTAAACCACAGGCAGTCACTTATAAGTGCTTCGTGGCATTTCGTTGGGTGTAGTGAGAGAGAACAAGAAGAGGAGGAAGATATGAAGGTTTTCTTTATCACAAGAGAACAGAACAGCATTCAGAAAGCAAGAAAGCATAGAGGACAGTGAGTATGAGGGAGATCCAAGATAGCAAGAGAGAAGGGCGGGTGGGGATTTCTTTGAAGAAATTGTGGTGGTTGGATCACTTTGCCTTTGTTTCTTAAGCAGAAGGCTTTACAAAGAATACGAACAGAAAAGAGCATTTAGTTCAGATCATTTTCGGTGCCCTTTTTGCTTTCTCTTGCACTCTCCTTCAACTCGTCCTCTTCAATTGAGAGTTGTATTGCAAAGAAGAGGAAGAAGAAGATTGTCCTTTCTCAACTGGAGATGGAACGAATTCAGGGATCAGAGGAGGTTTCTTATCTCTCTATTTTTCTTATTATGTTTCTTTCTTGTGCATTGTCATTGCAACATCAATTTTTTTTGAATGGAGTAATGTGCTTGGATGAGATTGCAATTTACATTATGCTCAGTAAAACGCCTTAAAGTCATCAAATCATCTATTTCCCAGGGAGACATCATGCTTGAAGCAAACAAATTTTATAGTCAATCATACAATGCAGCTTTAAGATTGAAGTAAATCTGTCAAAAAAAGAGAGGAAAAAGTATCATACAGCGAGCACCACCTATTAAACAAATAATTGTGCTGAAAACTTACTTCGTTGTTTATGTAATTCTAAAGTTTAGCTCGTGAAAACATATTTAGAAGAGATGAAACTAGAAACATGGGCACAATTTTAATCAATGTAGCTCAGAAACAAATATATTATAATAAGTCTTGAGCTTATCAATTTGAGTGAGTATAGGAAGATATTATAATACATGAAAAAGAAAAATTTTTTTTGACATGCAGATCAAACAAATATGCTAAGTTAGGGGAAGAATCAGGTAGATTGTTACTGCTCGTGGTTGTTGTTAAGAAAAATATATAGCATTGTTTAAATGACATCAAAAGATTTCCACTCCCTTCCTGAAGATGTTAAATCCAAGTATCATTAGTTGGTATTAGTCCACAAACTTGGAAATTTGTTTGATACCCTAAAGGAGTTCTAATGGATAGCAATATATGTTTTAGGAAATATTTAAGAGATAGCTTGGACTAATTCTGCTTTACATGATATCTTATGTCTATCAATTACCTAAATCTAGAAAAAAAGTTCATTTCTAGACTAGACATAACGAGGCAGGTCTAGACATTTATTTTACACCAGATTCAAGGAAAAAAGTTTAAATTCAATTGAAAAATAGAATTACACTGGATAGTTTTTACTCCTATCACTAAAGGGTATTTATACAGGAGACGTATCAATCATTTGGGTAAGTCAACTACACAATTGAATGGGTTACAATTATGAGCGAAAAGTTAGGTTAAAATCAGCTTACCAATTTACTGCAATCAGCTAATTAATTGACAGTTGTGTACACGTAGTATATATTAACTCTCCTCCTCAAGTTGGTGTACAGATATCATATATGCCCAATTTGGATAGCAACACATGGAAGGGACCACTAGTAACAACATTACTCATTATGTCAGCCAACAAATTCACACTCTTAATTTAAGTAACCTCAACTACACAAGAGTCTCGATTGTCTTTAATGCAATTCCTATCAAGTTTGATATCCTTTGTTTGATCATGCTGAACTGGATTATTTCAATAGCAATTGTATTCTCACAAAAGAGTACCATTGGTTTTCTTAGGTTGTGCCCAAGTCACCCAAGAGAATTTTAAGCCAAGTAAGTTATGTAATCGCATGATGGAGGGCACAATACTCTTTTTCCACACTAGATACCGATACCACATTTTGGTTTTTTTTGCTCCAAGTTACTAAGTTACCTCCCATATGTGTGATACTTACTTTTAGATGTAGATTTTTTTTTTTCTAATTTGGATCCAGCAAAATCAGAATCAATATATCCCACAATATCAAAGTGGTAATGACAAGAGAATGTAACATCTTTATTTTGAGAGGATTTTAGGCAAGCCAAGATGTTGGGAGAACATAACACCTTTACCTGGAGAGGATTTTACGTGAGTCAAGATGCGAGAACTGCATCCATGTGTTATTTACTTGAACTATACATGAATTGGCTCAGAATACTAACCGCATATGATATGTCAAGTCTTGCTCAATAGATCAACTTCTCTACCACTATTTGATACCTGTTTTTATTCATCAGAACTTGATTCAGGAGAAAGCAAGACCATGGTTCATCTCAATAGGAGCGTCCATAGGTTCACAAGGTAGAGTTATTAGTTTTGGTTAGAAGGCCTAATATTTATTTCCATTGAGATAGAGAGAGTCTTTGCTTGGATCAAGATGCTTCAATGCTCAAGAAATATTTCAAAGTTCTGAAGTCCTTCATCTCAAATTCCTTGGCCAATTAGTTTTGAAGCTTCTAGAATAAAGTCTAATATGCCAAGGCTTGCTTAAAACCACAATACTTCATTCGCTCAACATGTCAAACCAAGCCCACAATGATTGATGAAAACCACACTTCTTCATTGGCTCAATTTGTCGAACCAATCCCTTGATGATTGCTCTAGTCCATGTTGTTGATCTGTGATATAATCTTTTGATCAATTATGCTACCAATTAATAGTTTTTACCTTGTTAAGGAGGAGAAACTACCTTATAAGAACTTAATCCCAAGAGAAGGCTGGTAGCAACCTCTCTAAATCAAGCAGAATGTGGAATACCAAGATTTTGGAACTTCAAAAAAGGTATATCTACTCCAAACAACACCAAGTGTAGAAAGGAACAGGAAATAATTGAAGTGATTTTAAAGTATAGGAATTAAATAAAATAGTAAATAAAGTTGTAAAGAAAAACAGTAAAAACTGGAAGAAAGATAAATTTTCTATATGATCCTATTTATATCATTGCAAGATATTAGAGTTCTATGTAATATCTTAAACCTAATCCCATACAGGTTGTCCATATCAAATAAATAGTTGATATGATGAATCCTAAGACAAACTGTACTCTAACTAAATCATAGCTTCTTTTTTGATAAACATTCGAACCCTAACCTGTTAAGTAATGCTAGCTAACTTTACATGTTGAGGACTCATGTTTTGCATAAGCCTGGACACAAACCTTGTTTTTGTGGTTAATTGCTTTACCCTAGTCTCCCTTGTCTCTGATCGATCGTGCTATTCACGATCAATTTCAGCTTATCGTTCCCTATAAAAAAGTGAACAATTAGAGTTCTTAGATGGCTGAGTAGTGGATGTTTATTTTAATTGTAAACACATGCAACACCTTTTTCCATCTTGCATACTTCACCTCCTTTGGCATTAATCCTAAAGGAGGTTCCATATACACCTCTTCTATTAGATCATTAGATCATCATGAAGAAAGGTATTCTTCACATCAAGTTGTTTAATGACTATTCTATGTTACATAGAAAAGAGAGCTCTAGCTGTGTTCATCTTAGCCATGGGAGTAGAAGTCTCTCTCAAGTCAATCCTACTGGTTTGAGTTTAACCCTTAGCAACTAGTCTAGCCTTGTACCTATCAATGGTCCCATATGATTTGTACTTCATTGAAAACAACCATTTACACCTCATTGCTTTCTTGTTTGAGGTAGCTTGACCATCTCCTAAGTAGAGCTTTTATGGAGTGCCTTCATTTCTTCAACCATAGTAGACTTCCACTTAGGGTCTCCAAGAATTTCCAAAAAATGTCTAGGAATAGACACACAGGACAATTAAAGGTCAAAAGATAAGTGAAACTTAGACAAGATAAGTGAGACTTAGACAAATGATGATAAAAGATAAAATCAAACATGGGATAAATGACATTAGAAGATTTGAAAAATCAAAATCTATTAGTCTCTTTACAGACATGAAGGGGATATATATTTTTTTAACCACTAATTTGCGAATGTGAGTAGGTGGACTTTAAAGATACATGTTGTGAATCTATAGAAGAAGGGACACATATCTCAAGGTCAATCTTGTATGAGTCAATTGATGATATGGTAATATCATTAAGTAGAGTACTGGAGTCAAAATAATGGTATGGTAATATCATCAAGTGAAGCAGAGTAATGTAGTCAAAATGAGGTGGAGGCTTGACAAACATTTCAGTTCCATCTTGTACAACCTTTTTAGAACAATTGAGCGGACTTTCATCCAACCCTCTTCAAGTTTGGATACAACTTCTTTTATAGGATCAGAAGAGATCTCCCCCTCACCCATAATAGCTTGCTCCTTCCCCTCACTTGAAATCCACAATCTCTTTTTTGCCAACCATAAATGTTCTTCTTTCTTGCTACTAATTTCTCCTGGAAGAGGAACAAAAGACACATTCCCAGAAAAATTAGACACTTTTCCATAGAACCGAATGTCTATGGAAATGTAGTATTTATCCATAGATGATGAAAACACTTATATCCTTTGGAAATTAGAGTAATCTAGAAAGACACCAAAGAGCATGGGGTTTGAGCTTATCCCTATGAGAGTGAATATGAACATAACACAGCCAAAAATCTTAGGACAAAGATTGAGAGAAGGAACAGAGACAAAATCCTTAAAGAGGTTTAATAGTCATAATACATGCATGCATTATTTAATGAGGAAGACACAATCATGACAAAATCGGCCAAGAAACTTTTAGGAACATGCATAATAAAACATAATGTCCAAGCTACCTCTAAGAGGTGCCGGTTCATAGATTATGCTATGTCGTTCTGTTGTGGTGTGCAAGCACACTCTCTAATAGAGGATGTAATGAGTCTTGAAGAAATCAATAAAAGATTGATTCACAAACTCATGATCATTGTGAGAATGAAAGACGAACTTGAGTATGAACTTGTGTGACAATCATTTTGTAAGATTGAGTAATAACATTGATAACATTACTCAGATTTTAGTAAATATACCCAACTTACCTTGGTGCAATCATCAATAAAAGAAATAAAACGTTTATGACCTAAGTAGAAGGGGTAGAAAAAGAACCCAAACATCAGTATAAACACATGGAAAAGGATTTGGACTTTTATTGTAACTGACTTTAGCAGGAACACAATGATTTTTAGCATAAATGCATTATTCACATCGTAAACTAGAAACAATAATATCACAAAATAAATGTTCTAAGTAGGCAAATGAAGGATGACCCAAAGATTTTTCCTTGTAAGACTTCCCTTTCTTTACTTGAAGACAGTGGCTAGACTTAGAATGTAACGCCCAACTCTCTCCCTAATAAAGTGATGCAGGAGGTTTTTAAGGAAAAAAATATTTTCTTTATTTTTATTTAGTTTAGGAAACTAAATATTATACTGAAGAATTTTGTTTTTCTTAGTGTATCTAGGATTTTTATTGCTTTTCCTTTATTTTTAGGTTTTTTAGTTTTTTTAGGTTGGTTTTTGAGTTTACTTAAATAGTTGTAAATCTCTTAGAGAGGGAGACTACTTGAAAAGAAATATTTAGTGATAAAACTTCAAATTAGGGTCTATGGTGTGATCCCTTGCAACAAGATTTTATGTTGCTTGTTCTTCTTGTCTTAAATTGTTTTTGTCTGTGTCACAATGCTAGTCATCATCTTTGGGAGATTGTCCAGAAACACATAGTCGGTAGAATAAAAGATTGTGAAACTGTTAAGATGTTCAGTAATCTGGCTAATAGAGAGAAGTTTATCAGAAAGTAGGAGCAAGTAAAATAGAAGACATGGAGAGTGTGGTAAAGAGTGAGACATTCCCGACTCCAGTAATTAGCACGGAGTCCCATTAGCAACCAGAATAAACTTGACTACTGGAGATGTTGATGAATCAAATAGGGAAGAATTGCTAGTCATATGCCCCTGAGTCAGCAACCCAAGTGTTACTAGTAGAAGAAATAAGAGCTAAACTAGAATTACCTCCTTGAGAAAAGATACATGGATAGCAAAAGATTGAGATGTGTCAGCAGCCACAATCTAGGAGGACTTCTTGTTTTTTTCTCTTAGCTTGCTTAAGCTTAAACTACTCTAGATAGCCATGATTTTTCCAGCATCTCACACATCCTTTTCCAAGAAGCATACTCCTTAGGTCATCATTCTTTTTTTAGTAATATAACCCTTCTTCATCCTACTAGCAACACACATTTCCAGAATTTTAGACAAACATGATAATTCATACCATCCAATTTAATATGGATTTGAGAGAAATTCTCTTGAATAATCATGGCAGGCTACATATTGCTGTTCGAATTTACAGGGGCCTTGTCACTGTTGGACATATTTGCTTGCTTGTCAAACATAGAAGACTAGGGTTGATTGAAGTGGCTGTAAGGAAAAAACAGCAAGCGATTGTCAACACTGGCTGCTGGTTAAAAATGAAGATGCATACAAATTCTCGTCAAGGAATCGAGTTAGGACCTTTAATCTAAAAAGCTGATACCAAATTGAAGAATAGAATTAGGTTGGATAGTTTTTATTCAGATCACTAAGGGTTATTTATATAGGATGCATATTCATCATTTTGGTAAGTAAACTATACAATTGAATAAACTATAATCTAGGAGCTGAAAGTTAGGCTAAAAATCAGCTAACTAATTGACAGTTATTTCCACCTAATATATTTTAACTAATAATGCTGCAAATTCTTTTCGTCAAAGTTCTAACTTTGTAGGAATTTCTTCTGAGGATTAATGGTCAGATGAAAGATAACTTATTTGTTGAGGCCCAAACTATATGCAAAAATGAGTTTGCTAATCATCTCACATTTTTATGATATAACTAGGCTCACTATCCTATTTTCCCACATGTTTTGGCAAGCTTGCACATTATTGTCAAAATTGCAAGTTGACTTGTAAAATCGGTAAAACCAAATCGAGTTTATGAGTTGACAAGAAGTATAAGATGAGTGGTTTTCTTGGTTTCGTATGAATAACCAGACGACTGGTTCTGGGTTTTCCAGAAAGCGTTCGACCAATTACCTTGCTATTTTTAGTTTTCTATGTATTTTAAGGTGCTTGAAATTTTCTATTGTTTATTTCACTTTTGTTTTAATTGTGTTTTAGTGTTATTTACTACTTGGTTGGAATTGCCAATATATAATTACTTAAAAAAATTTACTTCTAATTCTATGATTTTACAATTTGATTTTACCTTGTGTTTTCCATGTATATCAAATGCAGTGATGGCCTTTCATTAATTATTCTCATCAGCCCCTTTACGCTTTTTCTGTTTTCACATCTCTACACCCTTCTTTTTCATTCCAGTTAAAATAGGCCATTAGAATTTTGAGTGAGTCATGCATTCTGTTTTACTATCGATGATATATATGAGCTTTTATGCATTCTGTTTTCACATCTCTATGGTTCATACTTATGGTGTATGCTCTTTTTTTAATCCAGATATTAAAACCATTGAAGCAGAGGTTCACGCTTTAGAGGAACTTTCAAAGCAGTTATTTTTGGAAATATATGAGCTTCGCCAAGCTAGGATTTATTTCTAGTATATGCTCTTTGACTCTAGGAAATCCACTTCATTCTCAGTTTTTTACTAGCTCATGGATAAGATATTTTTGATTTAATATGTGGGATAATGACGAGCTGGAGTTAGAAAGATCATCAGGAAAGTACATTAAATGACATGCTGATGTCTAACAGGTCAAGCAGTGGCTTTTAGATATCTTGATTGAGATATTTGAATGAGGGTGTTCTGTTTCTTTGATGTTTTTTTGGCCTGATTTTGGAGATAGGAAAAAAGAGTGCATTACTTTCAGAGAAAGGAGTTTGGTCACTTGAAGAGGGAGATTTTTTATGTTTCTTGATGCAAGGGTTTTATATGATTTGGTGGACGTGATAATTATTTCCATTTTTTTCTTAAAAACAGAAAAAAGAAATACTCTATAATGTTTTGTTTCCCCTCATTCTGATCAACCAGCTTTTATATCTCTCTGCTTTCTTAACTTTGCAGGAGGCAGCTGCTTTTTCTCAAACTTGGAGGGGTCGCATGCAAAATTTACTTGGCTTTGCATGCTCTGTCTATTGTGTGTACAAAATGATTAAAGTATGGTGAAAACATTCTTTGATAGAAGAATGAGGATCTTTTGGATGCCTTTTGTGTGCAAACTGATTTATGTAAAATTTGTTTAATGTGAGATTCGGTTCTATTGTGTTTATCTCTTAGAATAAATTACACATGCATGGTTAATAAAAACAGTCTCTCTATAATACTAAGTTTTTGAGGGCTATGTGTGGGTGCTGGGGGTTTGAAGATAAATGTGATCTCAAGTTCCATTAGAATTGTCTTAGGTATGTGTGTTAATTTCTAGGTTTGATTTTTACTTAGGGGTTGATTTCCTAGAAAAGATATTTGTTAGAGAACTACATAAAAAATTTTGAGTGGTAAGATTTGCCCTGGGAGCTTAGCAAAACCTTCTTATCTCTTAGTGCTTGAACTAGACCCAAAAGTGACTCCAATTAGGGTTTTTTAACCAGTAAAACGTTTTGGAAACCTGTAAAAAGATTTGTCTTCGGACATTTAACAAGTATTTAGACATCTAAGATTTGTCTTCATTGTGAAAAATGCCTCTATGTGCTATTAAATTGAATTTCATGCTTACCAACAAAATTCTGATGGCTTTGATGTTCATTCCAGAATGCTAGAATTATTGACACTTTCATTATTGCCAATTTTGTTTCCACTTCTGCTATTTTCAGAATCCAAGTTCAATTGATAGTCAGACATCAAATATGAATTATGTTTTTTTTACCCAATTCTTCCTTTGGCTGACAACTGATTAGTTTATCTCTTTCATAGACTCTTGAATCCATCAAATTTATATTTTTATGCAATTATTAATTATTGTTGGAAATTATCCATCAAATCTTGCACCCATTTAATGAAGGATATCGGTCATGCAAACTTTTGATGTTACGGACATATTGTTCAAGAAGTACTTTATGGAGGTCTTATTATTAATTGTGTTTTGATGTTTTTGAGTTGAGTGACTTCCAATGATGGGTGTGGTGTGCCGAGTCCGTAATCAACTACTGGATTTACGGGTTAGGAACCAATCAAAATCCTGCAATAATGTCATTACATTTACAATATTAGCAACTGGCATCAGCCTTAGGGAGTTGCTTTTCTGGATGTTGTACCTTTTCTCATATGAGATGGATTATTATATTCTGTGGTACCGATGAGAGATTAGTGGAATTCTGTCACTTAACATGAAAACTAGTTGTAATAGTAAATAAATGACTAGTTGCATATTAATTTCATTATTCAAGATCCTAGCATGTAACTTGCCACCTTTTGTAATGTTAATAGTTTATCATTGCATTTATTCGTGTTTTGTAGGATCTCTTCTCCAGTCACTAAACTTAATAAATATAGTTAGTTAAGTCAAATTCTAACTAGACAGAACCACAAAATTGATCTATCAACAGTTGGGTCTGTTGTGGCTGTGATTCATTGTCAAAAAGGTCTTCAGTTTTATGGTAGGGTGTTAGGCACTTAAAACATGTTTTTCTATTGGAATTAGCTGAAGCGAGAATGATAAGGTGAACTTACAGGTTGTTGACGAAGTGTGGCAATACAAGACAGCAATTTAAAGTAAATTGCTTGGTCTTCAAATGATGAGAATTGGTTTGATTGTTTTCCCAGTATACCTCCTCACAAAATTCAAAGATTATTGGTGCCTTCCACATATAAATGGTTTGCTCGCAGTGGATGCTTTAGATTATTTTGGAAAAAGCCATATTCATGTGACGTGAATACTGTGTGACCCTCAACTAAAGTTAATTATGTGACTACTTGCATGTGTAAAATTACTGTGATTTCATACTCTATTTACAAGAATTGTATTTTTTGCATGCATTCTTTAGAGTTTCTTCTGAAACATATTTGTGTCAAAAGAATTGTATGAAGAACTGCATGGCTGAAGCTGCTGTCTTACATATATTTATGGTGTGCAGTACATTTCCCTGTTATTCATTGGAATCTTGTTCGTTATATCAGTTCGATGATTTTTAACAAACCTTATGAAGTATATTTTACTTTCAATTTTCTTTTTGTAATTTGTATATTAGATATTCTTCTTTTCTTATTTGCTAGTCATGACTTAATTTTATTTGGACATGAACTTTTTGAAGAGAGAAATCTGCAAGGCGCACCTGTACGCACCTGTATTTTCTTTTTTCTTTTTCTTGGTTTATTATCTGATAAGTAAAAAAGTAAAAAATATCAGACAACAAGAGATCTCTGAAAGAGGGAAAAATTTGAGTCATATTGGATTATTTAGAGTGTGTTTGGCATTGCGGCCAAAACACCATTAGCCAAAAATTTGAATTTTTTTTTGCTTAAAATTATTATTATTATTATTTTTATGTTTATGTTTTAGGATTGTTTTGATGTGCTGATGTCAAAAATGAATTTTTTTAAAATAAAAAAACATTATCTTGATGCATTTTTGCGCGAAAAGCACTTTGAAAAGCAATTGCTATTACAATGCCACACATGCCTATGAATGACTTTAATTTGTCCAGCTGAGTACTGAATTCATATGACAAAATGCTTTCCAAACTCTGAGTTGATAATATAATGATTAGCAACTAGACGGGTTGTCCTCACCTGAACAATAGATGCACTAGCCTAAAAAAGCAGAGTCTTTTGACATGACTGCTACAATGCATGCCTGGAGTTGTTCTCAACTAACTTATAGTAAAAATCTTTTGAAGCTGATGGTTTTATAGATTGGAAGTGAGAAGTAAGAATCTTACCTTAACAACGTATAGTGTTTGGCAATATGCAGTGCTTCTTTGCAGTTTCCAGAGTTGGGAGTGGATCTTTAAGCAATGCTGTACTTTTCCTGTCTGAAATCATGGGAATGTACTTTATCTCTTCTATACTACTGATAATGAAAGGCTTAGCAATTGAGTACAGGTATGTTAGTTTTTGATGCAAGGTCAGATTACTAATTCTGCACATGAATTTGGTGAAAAATCTATTTGTATTTTCTATCCATGTTTCTGCAATTGCTTTGAACATGCTATTAATTTTTAGCTTTCTAGTGGACACCTTTCTGCAGAACCAGAAATTGTTTCAATCCCTATTGTCAGAATGAAAAGATAACTTAATCAGCGTGGGAAAGTTGTAGAAATTGCAGTTGCATCGCATCGCAATTTCCCTGCAGTTGGAAGAAGAATATTTGCAGTGCATGATCTGTTGTTTAACAGCATGCTTGTCTTCAGCATTTTTTCCTCTTCTGCGTATTTGTGAAGGAAACTGTTGAGCATCTTTTCAAATCAATTTGATAACCCAATTTCCTGAATACTGAAATGTCCCTAGTTTATCCCAAATATGTCTTAAATGTTGTTGCTGAAATTGTCTTGCATTGCTAAAATATGCTATCTTGAAATCCCCATGTATTTTTTATTGGCTCGGTTCAACTCGGAGATAACATCTGTTTCCAAAGCTTCTGAGAAGTCCTCATGTTGAACATTTCATTTTTAGAAGAAAGAGGGAAAACACAAACTGTTACTAAAATAAGACCACATGCACGCAATAATGGATTATTTATTGTTAGACATAATTAAAAAAATGGTGTTACCAGACTAGAATGTCAATTTTTTTGCAAGGTGATGATTCCTGACCCTGTTAGGCAAGTTTTTCTTGTATTTCAGACAGCAAATTCTTAATAGATGTGTAGATCTTTTGTTCATTCTCTTGAAAATATAAGTATTGTTCTGTGGTTAATTAACTTGCACAATATCAATGTGTATGTAGATTTGTTTGTTTTCAGTTTAACACAAATTTCATACTATGATTTGTTATGCTCTGCATGTAACCACGCAATCTATGACTTTGTTTGGAATCGGATGATCAAATCCTCTTAGTTTCTGAAAATTTACCAAACCAATCTTCTTTCTTAATAAATGCAAAGCTAAAAGATTACAAGAATGCAGATTAATTTGTGGCTACTTATTTATTCTTTGCTTAACTGGGCTGCTTTCAATGTATTTTTGATTTTTTTGAACTGTTATCCCTTGACAGGATAATCATAACAGAAGTCTAGGTGGAGAAATTCAGTTTGTCTTTTATCACTGGTGGTTTGATGCAATCTTTGTAGCTAGTGCTTTCCTTTCACTGCTTTTGCTTTCTGCACATTATAAGTCTTGCCAGTCTTATAAACACCCGATCGATTGATGTATACTTTGTGTAAGTATGTGCTAATTCAATCATTTCTTTTATCCCGCGTTATTCATCTCATCAAGCTGATTAAAACCCAACTGTTTATTTCTGGATGACAGTTTTTAAGAAACTACAAATTTGACAGTCAAGACATTTATGAAGCTACGGACTTCAAGTAGTGTCATGATCATTTATGCATAACATATGCTTGGTGCCATTGGATTTATGTAGTAGACTTGCAATGAGAAGAGTTTGAAAAATGCCAAAATGCATGGGACAAATCAATTGTTTTCTGTCATCTCATGTTTAAAGGAAGAGAGTGTTGTCTCTCTTCCTTTCCCATCACTAGTCCTTACCTAGCATCATCTGAAAGCTCCTATCGTTGGTTGAAACCCTCTTATGCTTCTTGCTTATACATTAATCTCGTCATCATTGTGGATCATTAATTATCATGCAAGTACTCTATCAGCAGACCACTTATTTTGCTGTTGTGTGTCTTTCATGCAGGAAGCATACTTGTGAGATGATTACTACAATCCAAAACTAGGTACATGCTTCCTAAGGCACCTGTTCACTTGATTTCCTTTTCATTTAAACCAATTGGCACGCCTTTCTTATTTAGACTGTTCTGATAAAAAGTAGTTTATGAATAACATGTAACTGCTATCTGACTGCTAACTGTTAGGATTCACTCCAGCTTTATCATGAGCACACTAGCTTTCAGTATCTCATGTATTCCTGAGGATTACAAAAATGACCTAAGCTAAAACAAACTTGAGGAACAGGGGTGAGCTCTGTTTTGAAGTTTGTTTTAATTTTCTGATAATGTGAGTTGTGCTTGAATTAGTGAATGGATTTGGATAGGTTAATGGTGATACAAGTCAAACTGAATTCAGATGCCCATTGCTATGTGAATATTTTACTGTGTTGCTGATTTTTTCATCATAAATGGGATATTTAGCCATACCATTGGTTATTCACTATGTCAAAGGTTAGATAAGTTATCTACCTGGTTTTAAATCACACTCTGACCATTTTCTTGGTATCATTCACCATGCTAACCAAGAGAGATTAGTAATAGTTTTAGAATTTTGATGTGCTGGACCTACAGCCCCAAAATGCAAGACAAGGCAAAACCATGCTTCTTTTATTTTTGGAGAATATCTGTGTCCAACAGAAAGGCTATTACAGTGTCAGAAACAAAGGTCCATAGTGGGATGATATCTAGACGTGTAGACCTCAGCAGTTTGCATGAAGTGGCTCTAAAAGTTTCTTCTATTCGATCTTCAATGATACCTAGGGATGAATCATAGTAAATTGATGCAGTTGTGACTGGCATGCAGGTTTCTACATTAAACTTTGGGTTCTGGAATATGGCAGTTTGGTATGTCAAGATGATATCGGCTGCTAGATATTATATGCGAAGCAGGATGCTTTATTGCTGAAGGGCAGAAAAGCCAAGGATGTCTCTTGGATTCTGCTTTAGGAAAGCACCACAACTTGTGTAATTAGAATTTGAAATAGAAAAGGTGCGTATGTATGAATGCATTAAAAGAAAGGCGACAATCACCAATGGAGTGGTACCTCTATTATTCACCAATTTCGGTTTCCTCTTCTAATCGTAATTAGTTGATGCAATTTTCCTTTTTCTTTTCTTAACAATTATTTCTGGGGTGATTGCGAAATGTTCAGGCTGTGTGGTCAAATTGCATTCCATTGATGCCTTTTGGAGAGATGCTCAGATTGCTTTAATATGTAGGTCTTTTGGAATGTTTGAGCATCTTTCCTATGTTCACTGCACCTTGCCTCGTTAAATACATTAATGTTGTTTTCCTACTACAAGAAGACTAGGAGAGTGATGGTTTACAGCTTATTGCAGGTTAAAAAGATTGGAAGACATTCGAGACACAGATTTTCTTACGAGGTCAACACCAGCAGCTCTGTACCACTGTAGGGGGTTTTGGAAAAATTCATGTGTAATGGAAGTCAACTTTGTGAAGGATGGTGCTTATGTAAGGTCTGATTATTATTATGATTTAAATGAAAATGACAATTTTTTTTTTTAATAAAAAAGTTGTGGCTGCACAATAGTGGTCACTGCCAATCTTTGAGCTACTGTGTTTGACTTTTCAACTGGGCTTGATTTGAATTAAAAGCGTGTAACAAATTGTTTATTTGTTGTTGTTTTTTTTTTTTTTGTAAGTTTTAAGGTATGGAAATGTATTAAAATAATATATTTTTAAAAAAAATTATTTTTAATATGAATATATTAAAAATATTTAAAAAATCAAATTTTTATAAAAAAACATATTTAATTATGTCTTTCAATTTAATGTTGTGTATGGAAATATAATGCACACTATGTTATTTTAAATTTTATTTTTTTTATTTTAAATTAAATTTTTTTATTTTAATTTTTTTTAATATATTGATTTTTAAAATAATTTTTAAAAAATAAAAAAACTATTTTAAAAAATATATATTTTTTAAAATATTTTAAACTGTTTCAACAAACTCAGGCCCGAACAATGTACCATTGGCAGAGGGCATTCCACCGGACTCAGTTTCTTGCCAGTTCACACCTTAGACAAGCCAGCAAAAAGGGTATTGACAGAAGTAGCTAAAACCAAAACGAATGAGGGACTCTGTCACGGCAACTGATACCTCCTTTGAAAAAGGCTAGTACGTGTAGCAAATGAGGATCTAAAGGGTGGTGGTGTCATCAGATCCGATTTGGCAGTGGAGTTTTACGCAGAGACAGCCACCCACCACCACCCCAATCATTATCTTCTGAGAGGGAAGGTGGACCTTCCTCAACCCTAAAAACATGTAATGCGGGAAATATTTGAACTGACTTTCCTCTTAACATTTTCAGGCTAACATTTTATGGATCGTTGCACCTCTAAGATATCACTGTCTACTATGGACCTTGCTCTGGTGAGGGAAAGAGTCGCAAAAGAACACATGCCTCAAGATTAGATAGTGCATAAATGCATTAAAATTATGAAGAGCACCAGAACTTCAAGGTTAGCAGACCTGCATCGCTTCCTCCTGTAAAAATAAACCGCTTCCCTTCTAAAATGGAAGGAATCACACTGTAACTTGTGCTTATATTTGTCAAAGCAGTTAAAGCCATGTCCATGCTCCCATGGAACATTTGTGAGTCAAGATCAAGCTTGTGCATTTCTAATCTCTAAGCAAATAACCGAGGAACCAGATACTGAGGTTTAAGCTACACTATGCTTTACTTGGAGACCAGACAGGAAGCATCATGTCCATAGCAAATGATCTAGATTTGTAATAAACCAGGCAAGAAAGAGGGTGTTCAGATCCTAATGATGTTTTCCCAGATCTTAAAGTTTCAAGTAATTTTTCCCTGGGAGGCTGGAACGGCATGAGCTTCAAAACCTGAAATTTAGTGTAGGGAAACGAAAGAGCATGGCCACAAATGCAAAGCATAAAACAACCATAAGGAGTACTGCTAAATTATAAATGAATAAAGAAAAATACTAAGACCAAGAGAATCAACAGTGGGAATTAACAAAATTCAGAGCCTCAAAAAAATCGACAGAAATGAGCATGATGAGAACTAGACCAAATCATATGACTTTCAATGTCAATTTGTGGTCAATTATGATCATCTGAATACCTTTAACAACTCAAATACAGAATGTTACAAATACATAATTATGGGCTTACAATCACATGGTATCACGTGTCCAGGTTTTAGTCTTGAGAGCAGCCACTTCAAATAAAAAAATTCTGAAGCATAGGACTGCCTTCAAATTCTTCCTCTCAAGGTCCTGCTTTAATGGAATCACAACAGGATAAAGACCATCTTTTATGTTCCATGAAATCAATATGCATCAAGATAGAAATAAAATACAGGTTAACATTGTAAAGTTGGCGATAAAAATGATAATGACAAAACAAGTGTCACCTTCCCAATCAATTTAACATTTGGTTTTTTCCGTAAGTCAAAGATTTTGCACCGAGGATAGGAATGAAGCAAAGCATTAACATCCCATTACAGCACAGTTTGCCACAAAAGCACCCGCTCGCTCCTTGACAGCAAGAACATTCCATTCTGGTCTGTCTGTGCTTCTGTCCTGAGGATCCCAAGTATGTAGCACAATAACTTCACCTTGAGGACCTCTGTGCCCTCCAATCACCAATAAGCTGGTACCGCATGCTTTAAATGCTAATCCCCAGCCATTGGAGGAGTCAGCCCTAACTGGCAACCTCTTCACAACACTCCACGAGTTATTAGTTTTGTTGTAGCTCTTGACCTCATTGGTTGCTTGATCAGCGGAATAAAGTTGATTATTTACAACAGCCACCAGTGGAGGAGAACGCATGGCAGGATGACCTGCACTGGGAAGAGGGTACATGTTCTCTATCCTCCTCCATGTCCTTGTCTCAATGTTATACTCCTCACCACAACTTAAACAATCAGTTTGGCTTGACATGCCCCCGATGACATAGAACTTCCCATCCATAAAAAAGCCAGAACACAGTTTCCTGGGCAAGTTCATATCAGGCAAAGTTACCCAAGTACCCAGTTCAGAGTTATAAAGCTCAGCAGATCTCATAATACACCCATTCTTGTCGCTTCCTCCAGCAACAATAGCAATTTCCCCAAGGCTGCTTGAACCAAACAAACAACGGGGTAAGTTCATTGGTGGGCATCTGGACCAGTCATGGGTAAGCAAGCTGTACATCCAAACAGCAAATCCTAACAACTCACGCCCAAAAACAAGTAGCTGAGTTCCTACTGCAAGAGACTCCTTATCTGCATAAGTGAAGCATTCGTCGCAAGGCATCCTGGGTAATCGCATCCATCTCTGCCTTGCAGGATCAAAAGCTTCCCAAGGCATCAAAATACAAGCTAGATAAATCCAGTGTTCAATAAAACCAAGATGCCGCCTCACTTTATATAAACACCCACTTTCAATCAGTGCTTTGAATTTCTTATTCAGACAAGCAAAATTGGGGTAATCCGATCTGCAACTCCATGCCAAAATATCTATTGCAGCGTCATCATAAAGACCAGGCAAGAGACTGTCTTCGGATGCTTGCTCATCACGATTCTCTCCCGTATCCATAGGGTCATAATCAGAATTCGAACTCTCTCTTTCCAACAAACCAATTCCAACATTTTCCGAATGGTCATTATTTCTCTCCGAGAGCAAATATGCCAGTAAATGAAAATTCTTCTGCAAAAGTCCTAAGTCTTGCTCTACTTTCACGGGAGGGTGCAAAATAACGCAATTTTGCAAACCAACCATAAGAGATGAATCACAATCTGCCCTTTCCACCTTCACCTTTGGTTCCTTGATAACATCTCTAAAAACCATTCTTCTTCTTCTTTTGAAAGAAAAAAGAGAGAGAGAGAACTGGGTTGGTTTTCCTTCTGCAACACCAATAAATTAAAGCAGATAAAAAAGAAAAAAAAAACAATAAACTGTCAAAACAAGTTGTTAATTAATTAACATAAATTGCAACTAAGTAATAACAGCAACTTCAAGTGGCAACAGATTGGACATGGACAAAAAGAAATATCAAATCTAACATGCGATAAATAGAGGAGGAAGGACAAGAAGAACCCAGAAAGGATACAGATCCAATCATGCAATGAAGTCAAAGGCATCAATCCATAACCAAAATATAAATTCACCATCAAATCAAACCAGTACAAATTTCATTTCAATAAAGAAAAAAAGGAAGTCTCTTTGCTTGTGGGTCTCACCTTGAATGGCTGAATTCTCTCTCTCGCGCAGAGATAAAACTGGAGCCGATCAGATCAGTTTAAAGAAGCAGTAGTTTCTCTCGCTCTGAAAAGCTCAAATCTTCAGTTTTCTTTTTTCTCTTTAAAGTAAAGCAGCTATATCTTTCTCTAACTTCTGTTCATCCATGGTTTTGGTTTTGGTTCTGGTTTTGGTTTATGATGGTAAAACATGAAAATTAGTATTGTTCTTTAATGTTTCTCTCTCTAGAGAGGGAGAAGGAGAGGCTTGAGGGATTTTAATGGTGGAATCGATCCATCCATTGATGTTATTAATTAATTAGTTTTTCATTAATAAAAATAATAAAAAGCAAAGCAAAGGTTGTTGTTGTGTTGCGTTGTTGGTTTTTTTGTTTTAATTTTTAACGTTTTGTTTTTCATGTTTCACTGCCTTTGTAACTTCCTCTCCTCAGTTTCTTCTTTCTCTCTCTCGTTTCATCTTTGACCGAAGAGGCAAGGAAGGAAGCATGCGTCGAGCGAGAGTGCTTCTTCTCATCTTCCCTCTTATTTTGCTCCCTTCGTCGTAGTGATGTGCACGTGCTTCTTCTCATCTGCCCTTTCTTTCTATAAATAATATTTTTAATATTGTATAGAATTATGATCGTGGCTGATTTTTAAAATAGTTTTTATTTACAAATATATTAAAATTATATATTTTTTATATTAGTGCATTGAAATATTTAAAAAATTAAAAAAATATTAATTTAAAATAAAAATAAAAAATTTCAATTCTTTTTAAAATTCATTTTGAAACATGAAAACAAACAAGGTGTTAATTCATAATTGAATTTATCATTACTTATAAAAAGTAGTTTTACATATGAGTTAAAATTGTTTCTATCTATATATATTTATCTTTTTGTTGGTTATATTTTAAGATTAATTTCAATAGATTTATAAATATCATAGTAAGACATAAATGTTCCTTATTTTTCATATTTATATTAGAGGATTGAATTTCAAGTACTATCACATTAATAACTTGTGGTTTGTCTTTCATACATTTTTTTTATCAAGTTAATAATTTCAATTTTCTTTTCTTCTTTCATTTTATTTACATTCTAAATTCAATGATTTTCAATTTATGAAAAAAATGTATGGTGTTTAAACCTTAGAACTTGGTTTTATTTATTCATATACAATGTTATTAAAAATTCCTGTAAGCAACGTTAAAAAAGAAAGAGAGGTTTTTTCCCTCTCTTTTTCATCCAACAATGAGATAGCCACCCTCCTCCCTCCCACCCCACAAAACCAGTTACCCTCGTCCCTCTCTCGCGCGCGGTGCGATCTTCCCTTTCTCTCGCACGGCCCAACCAACAGCCGCCCTCCCTCCCTCTCGCACGGCGCAGCCAGCCTCCCTCCTCTCTTATATGTCAGTCCCAAAACAGATTCTTACTCCTGCATTTTCAGCTCCATTATGCAAGATTTTGTCAATTCGGAAGATTATATTATTACATGGTGTTTTTATCCGTTTTTTTTTTTGGTTAAGGATTGTTTGAAATCCAATGCGGGTTGCTGTTGAAGTATCAAAAGAATCTAATTTGATTGGAAAAATTGGGACTTGATTTGATAAAATCGTACTATTTCATGGGACTAACATGGGAGAGATCTTGTTCAAAGTCAGAATGGAATGTCATTCAAAATATCCTCTGATGTTAGAAGCTTAGAAATCTTATCAAATACATTCAACAGATCCCTTTGTTTACTTCTCCCAGAAACAGGATAGAGAGGAAGGAGGTGAGGAAGAAGACCCCATTGATTTCTTAAAGGCTGGAGGTGAGGCTGGGAAAGGGCTCGAAAAGAGTGTGCTTTTCTCAAAGGCTGATGAATTAAGCCTTACTTTTCTCCAGGCCCAGAATAGGAATCACGTAAACACTCTTGTTTTCTTTTCGATATTGTAGGCAAATCTGACACAACAGTCGGACAATTTTGAAGAAACATGGTGGTCTGTATCTATGTTCGTTGTAGCAACTGTAGCACAGGAGCGAGGTAGCAGAAACATTGTATGTCATCAGTGTCGATTTTGTTGACATTCTAGTCTAGGATTCTTTCCCAGCGGATGGACTATCAGTCGCCAGAACGAAGACTTCTACTCTCTTCGTATATTCTTGGTTGTAACGTATGCAGGATAGAATTGCATATCAGCTTGTTAAAGCCGATAATTTTAGGTTTCAGGAGTACTATGGTTGTTTGACTTCTCATGTAAATAGACTAGTTAAATGATTAGCGTGATGATATGTGTGAACTTTTTATATAAAAAATATTAAAAAGAAATTAAAAGTATTGTATTTTATTTATAAAGTTATATCTAAGAGTTTTAAGTTTGAATATAATGTTGGATCTAAAAGTAATATTTATAATAATATTAAACTTGAAAAATTTAAATTTAAATGGATCTGAGTGCAATACTAAATCCAATAATCTTAGACATGAGTTTAGTTGCAAAGTTATATCCTAAAAGTATGATACTTAAATAGATTAATGAAAAAAATAAAATAAAGAAAAAAACCAATATAAAGAAAAAAATAATGAAGAAAAAGAGAAAAATCTTAATTAACTGGATTAACCCGTTAAACCTAGGATCCGTATCATGAAAATCTAATAACTAAATAGAAAAAATTTTAATATCAACAAACTAAATAAAAAAAGTTAATTAAAAAGAAAAAAATATCAACATTTTTATCATAGATTGTACTGTGTAGTCCATAGTAAAAGACATAAAAAGAAAACAAAGAAAAAACTAAAAGCATCAGCTTCTTTACCGTGGACTGCATGCAACATTAAAAGATAAAATCAAAAGAACAAAAATAACGAGGAAAAAAAAACAATCTGAATTAATCAGGTTAACTAGTTATACCTGTGATCTGTGTTATGAAAATCTAATAATCAAATAGAAAAAATTTAATATTAAGAAACTAAATTAAAAAAAATTAATTACAAAAAAAGAAGAAAAAAAAACTAAAAACATCAGCTTTTTCACTATGGATTGCATTGTGCAATCCACAGCCAAAGGCTTAAAAAGAAAAGGAAAAAAAAACAAAGGCATGCACCATGAGTTATTTTTTTTCTTGCATAAAAAATATCAAAAAATATTAAGATATAAAAGTGTTATGTATTTCTGCAAAGATATATCCAAGAGCCTTTCATATAGCTGCAACGCTTGACCCAAGAGTAATATTTATCATATTTATAGTAACATCAAACTTGCATGATTAAAGTTTAAGCGAGTTTGGCTGTAATATTGGACCCAAGAATATTGAATGTGAGTCTAACTATAAGGTCGTGTCATAAAAATATGATAATTAAATAAATTAATTAAAAAAACAAAGAAAAAAACTAATAGGAAGAAAAAAAAACTAATGAAGAAAAAAATGAATTAATTGGGTTAACC
The DNA here is from genome assembly GCA_015708895.1 of Populus ilicifolia. Lineage (NCBI taxonomy): Eukaryota > Viridiplantae > Streptophyta > Magnoliopsida > Malpighiales > Salicaceae > Populus > Populus ilicifolia. Next base: position 142,337 of record SRLM01000840.1, on the reverse strand, counting down.
CTTTAAACCAGGTTAACCATTAAAACCTGGAAATCACATTATGAAAGTTTAATAACTAAATAGAAAAACAAATTGACGAGATTACCCAGAATTAATTGGGTTAACCCATCAAACCAAGTCAGCCGGTCAAACTTAGGATACATGTCATAAAAGTCTGATAATTAAATAGAAAGAAATTTAACATTAACAAACTAAATTAAATAAAAAAATTAATTAAAAAGAAAAAAGATCCGGGTTAACTCATTAAATCAGGTTAACCCATCAAACTTGGTATCCATATCATGAAAGTTTAATAACTAAATAAAAAATTAACATTAACAAACTAAATCAAACAAAAAAATTTATTAAAAAAAAGAAAAAAAAAGGAAAAAGACAGTTCTATAATATAATATAATATAATATAATATAATATAATAATTATAATAATATAATATATTAATAAGTGAAAGGCATGGGAAAGCTCCCACATCTTTTAGAGTATTACTTAATATCACATAAACTATTGCTACTATTTAAAGTTAGTCCAGCATTGTGAATTGTAGTTGTAACTGAATGAATAAAAAAACAAAAGTTTATCTTAGTATGAAAGCCTAGTATTCTTTAAATCACTACTGAATCTCTTCTTCCTCTGATCCTTAACCTTCCCTGAATATCTCCCCCTTTTTCCCTTGTAACTAATTCTTTTCTCTCTCTGTTCCTTAGCCTTTTCATCCTTCTCTTTTAATCACTACTGAATATCTTCTTCCCCTGTATTAGAACAAGTATTCTTGGTCCAAATCTTGCATCATGGAGAATGACAAAACATAATCAACACCCATTATTCATGTTCAAATTGAAAACCTTAAATTTACAACCAGTGTTATTCTTATTAAAGTTAACTACATTGTATGGTCCCAAATCATATGGATGCAAATTACAGGAAGGAAAAATCTTGAATATATTATGGGTAAAACACATCCCCTTTCTTATAAAAAATGATATGTCAAAAATCAAAAGGTTAAAGAGTGATTACTAACTTTTATGTTACCAGATATTATAAAACAATACATTCGACTACACATTATATGTGAAATTGAAAATGCTTTATCCAAAGACATTTACAATGGATAAGATGAATCATAACTTTTTTGACTAAATCAAAAAGCTTTCTCTACAAAACAAATAGGTCGCATATTATCAACATATTATGGTGATCTTATGGCAATCTTCTAAGGACTTGATCATTGTGATCGAATTGTAATGAAAGACCTTGATGATGTTATTACTTATAGAAAGTTTGTTAAAAGATTACGGGTATCTATTTTCTTGAATGGATTAGATGCTGAATTTGAACAAATTCAAGGGGAGATTCTTATAAAGGACCCAATAATGGATCTTGAAGAGGTTTATAGTTACGTATGTCGTGACGCTATTTGCATAATCACTCTAAATAATGATGTTGATCATGTTGAAACATCTATGAAGACACGACAAGCTAAGCTTAGAACATATCGATCAACTGGGGTCCTACAATTGAAAAAATTCGGCCATCAGAACCATATAATACCAATTATACGATCGAAAAGGAAAAATCAAAGTATACTTACACTCACTATGGTGAAACTATGTATATAAAGCTATGATGCTATGAACTAATTGGGTATCCACAATGGTGGAGTTTTGCCAAAGCACCATGCAAACAAAACTAAAAAACAAACACTCATGCCTTGGTTGCAGTAGCGAAACACCCGTCCACCAACATGTCTAAGGATGACTCAGCCTTAATTACAACATTTGGTAAGGCTTTTCATATTTCCACTTATAGTAATAGTGATGAATAAATAATTAATTATGTAGTTATGGACCATATGACTTTTGACAATCTATGTATTCAATCTTCAAAACCTTCTAAACAACATATTATATCCACAACAAATGATACTCATTCTCCTGTTATTGGGGAAGGCTCTCCCACCCTCACTGAAAACATAAGCCTTGATTTTGTATTAGTTGTTCCAACTCTCAATCATAACTTACTGTTAATGGCTCAAATAACTCTCACTTTATAATTTATTGTTGTTTTTTGCCTAACTTTTGTGTTTTTAAGGACATTCAAACTCTGAACATAATTGATTATAGTACTAAAACTAGGAAGCTCTATTATATGTATTTAACGCTAGTAAGTTCTCATCATTTAGCTCAAGCATTCTCCATGAATACGTATGCAGATCCTTATCAGTTAGCTTAAGTTCTTTCATGAATAAATCTGTAGACTTTGACATTTGGTTGTGGTATATCTATTTTGGTCACTCATCCTTTGAATATTTAAAGAAATTATTACCAAAACTCTTTACTAAACTCTCTGCCTCAAATTTTAAGTGTGATGTGAATTGGCTAAGAGTTATTGGGTTCCATTTCAAATAAGTATGAATAAAAGTCTAGCACCTTTTATGGTTAACCATTTAGATGTACGGGGTCTGGTAAATACCTTATCTTTTAGTGATAAATGATGGTTTGTTTTCTTTATTGATGATCACACCTGTATGACTTGGATTTGCTTAATGAAATCCAAAAAACAAGGTTAGTTTATTATTCAAACAATTTCATACAAAGATAGCCACTTAATATCATTCTATAATATAGGCTCTCCGCAATGATAATGATGAAGAATTTGTTAATCATGAATTGAAACAATACCTAGTTAATCATGGAATTGCTCATCAAACTACTTGCTTTTACACCCTTCAGCAAAATAGAATTGCAGAACATAAGAACCACCACCTTCTTAAAGTTGTATGAGCTTTCCTATTTAAAGCTCATGTATTAACTAAATATTGGGGTGAAGCCATCACAGCTGCATCATATCCTATCAACCTTTGAGTACATTAAAATTTCATACTCCATTAAAAGTTCTTTATGAAGCTATAAATTCTCTTGTTATGCTAAATTTGCCACCAAAAGTCTTTTGATTTAAAACCTTTGTTCATCTTTATAAACTATTAAGGAATAAACTAAAACCTCGAGCTAGCAAATATGTCTTTGTTGGTTGTGCTCTACATCAAAAAGGTCATTGTTGTTATCATGCTCCAACCCACAAACTATATGTCACTTTTGATGTTGTATTTTATAAAGATAGAGTATATTACTCTACTTCTAAGCCATCAATTCAAAGGGGCAATAAGGATGGCTCACAGACTCATAATGATGACCTATATCACTTGGATATTACAAGTGGTAAGTATTATAGTAATACATATCCATATAATTCATGAGATGAAAATAGTCAAAATCATATGAAAGCAATACAACTAGAACCATAACCAACCATTTACACCAGGGACAACTAGATAAAAGTGATGCAATAAGAATCTCACCCATTTTAGTTATCAACCACCCTCTTTCATAGTGTACCAATAGATCAATTGCTTCTTGAGTCTGAATTCGTGTCTAAACCTTAGGTAAATACTGAAACTCAACTCAAAATTCTACCCCATGGAACCATAAGAAGAAAACCCAGAGTTTATTATGATATGAACCACTTCTTACTTTTAAACATCATTATCCCATAAATAATTTCATGTCCTACTATATACTGTCAAATAAAAATGAAGCTTTTATGAATCAATTATCTGTTATATCTATTTCTAGTAGTGTGCAAGAAACCTTGAAAGATCCTAAGTAGAGAAAAGTTATGAATGGAGAAATGAGATCCCTTTAGAAGAAGTCAATATGAAAAGTGGTTAACTTACCTACAGGAAAGGTATTGGTTGGATGTAGGTAGGTGTTTACCATTAAACATAAAGTTGATGGCACCATTGAAAGATTTAAAACAAGGCTAGTCGTCAAAGGATATACTCATACTTATAAGATTGATTATATGGAGACTTTTGTATTGATGGCCAAGATTAATACTATATGAATCCTACTATCTCTAGTTGTGAATCTAGATTAGCCCCTTTATCAATTTGATGTAAAAAATACATTTTATATAGAGATCTTCAAGAAGAATTATATATGGAATTACTTCTTAGATATATTATACAAATTGAAGGAAGCACACAGGCATGTAGATTAAGAAAGTCCTTATATGGGTTAAAGCAATCCCCAAGCAAGTATGGTTTAGGAGGTTCACCAATTTTTTAAAGTATATTAGATACAAGCAAAGCAACTCAGATCATACATTTTTCCTGAAAACTAATAAGAAAGCAATTACAACTCTTATTATGTACTTTGATGATATGATAGTAACCAAAAATAATCCTGAAGAAAAAAAAGCATTATAGAGTCATCTTGCCTTGGAATTTGAAATGAAATCTCTTGACTACTTAAAATAATTGCATTAAAGTGTCAAGATCAAAAGAAGGAATCTTTTGGTCTTAATAAAAGTATGCCTTAGATTTGTTGAAAGAAACAGGTATGACAGCATGTAGTCCAATCAATACTCCTATAGAATAAAATCTAAAACTAAGTATACATTTACATTAAATCCATACTAATAAAGAACGTTATCAGAGATAAGTGGGAAGTTTAATGTACATTGCACATATTTGACCTCATTTAGCTTATGTTCTAAGTGTGATTGGTCAGTTTAAACACTCCCCAAGTCAAGAGCATATGAAGGTTGTCACTTGTATCTTGCGTTTCTTAAAATCATCTTGAGGTAAAGGAATTTTGTTTAAAAGGGGAGACAACTTTAAGATTGAAGGGTATATCGATGTTGATTAGGCTGGGTCAATAAAATATTAATGATTTACATTTAGATACTTTATATTTATGGGTGGAATTTTGGTTATTTGAAGAAGTAAGAAACAAGAAGTGGTGGTTAGATTATTAACTGAAGCCAAATCTAGGGGAATGACCAAAGTGATATGTGAATTATTATGAATCAAGAATCAAATGCAGGAATTACACATTAAACAGACAAGCACTATAAAATTGTATTGTGATAGCAAAGTGGCATGCAATATCACATATAAACCTGTCCAACATGATAGAAAAAGTTAAGGTTGATAGATATTTTATTAAGAAAAAGTTAGAAGAAAAAAATTATTAAAGTACCTTATGTTCGGTCTTAAGATTAGATTGTCGATATGTTAACCAAGACAGTGTTTAACCAAGCTTTTAATATCTATCTCACCAAGTTGGGCATAAGTGATAACGATACAACAATTTGAGGGGGAGTGTTGACATTTTAGTCTAGGATTCTTTCACAACTGATGGATTATCAATTGCCAGCACTAAAACTTTTACTCCCTTCATATATTCTTGGTTGTTATGTATACAGGATAGAATTGTATATCAGTTTGTTGGAGTCCATAATTATACGGGTTTATCTTTAGGTTTCAAGAGTACCATGGTTGTTAGACTTTTCATATAAATAGATATCACATAAAATGTTGTTACTATTTAAAGCAAGCATTATGAATTGCAGTTGTAACTTAATGAATAAGAAAAGAAAATTTTATCTGATTTAATTATATAAACATGTTTAAGTGTATCTAGCTCTTAAATTCTTGTTCTTGTTAGCCATCTAGGTATATCAAATTTTGAGTTTAATTCTTAGATTGTTGTTTGTTTGTGACCATGTTTTTATCTTGGTAAAAGCTTCTAGTTCCACCAACTATATTACAAGAAAATATTGGGTTTTCTAAATATCATACCTGTAGCAGAAACAATAAAATAAAATTATTCGAGAGTTCTTATAATCTTGTTAGATAGATTTAGAGTTGTTTAGAAATTTATAAAATTATTTGAGAGTTCTTATAATCTTGTTAGATAGATTTAAAGTTGTTTATAAAAAGTTGTTTATAAATTTATTACCTGAAGATATGATTTTCTTTGGCTTTGAATAATTCTTTAAAGGTTGCGTTGTCACAAACCACAAGCTATCTAATTTTCCAACCTTTAAATTTTCCACTACGTCTACCAGCAGCACTGCTTAATAATATAGATGTATCTCGAGTTATAGTGCTCCAAATAATCTAAAATTTAGTGGGTAGAAGGAAAAGATAATTTTTAACGACTTTCATGAAGAACGCTTTATAAAATTCTGATTGCATCAATGTTAATTTAGCCCGACAAAGTGCTTGAGTGATGTTGTCCACCAAGTCCACTAATCAATAATTGGCCACTACATTAGTTATCAATTACTAAATGAATAGTTCTAAATTTTAGCCTATGAAAAGAGACATTTGTCATTCATTTAAGCATCTTGTTTTCCATATCAAGATTATGTTCTTGCTCTCTCTTTTTATATTTTTGTAATGCTTAAGTTTTGTTTTCATTAATCTCTTATTTATGTTTTTCATTTCCTTTACTATACTTAGTTAACTTATATTATATTTATATTCTTCTATTGTTTCTTTTAGTTTTTTTCCTTCATAATATCTAGCTAAGTTAATTATATCTAGGTGAAAAGGTTTCACTAATGGTGTTAGGATAAATATAATATAAATTCAATATGAACTTCAATGCTTATATCCTAAATAACTTGCTATTAACATGTCTTATAATTTTTATCTTATTAATTCTTAATACCTTACTTGTTAAATGGTTAATCTAGATGTGTGTTGTATAGCACTTGGTACATCAAATACTTGATCCTTCATAGTCTTCAGCTGACATCATTATTATGAGAGGAACTTAATTTATTGTTAACATAAGTTAGCATCATGAATACTTGATAAAATTTATAAGTATGATGTTATGTAAATAAGATGATTAATATAATCATGTTGATAATTAATAAAGAGTTTATACCTTACTTATCTCTAATACCATTAGTATATCCTTTAACATTGACATTTGTTTTTATTATTGTATAATTTTCATATTAATCTTACATCTCAAAGTCCTGTTTAACTCATCCTCACCACCACCATCATTGTTGTTGTTGTTATTGTTATTATTATTATTATTATTTATAATTTATGTAGTTAATTTCTATATGGTTCGACCCCAGTCTTGCCGGATTATTTATTATTTTGATACTCCTACACTTGGAATAAGACATCAACTCTTTAATCGTGTCAAGTTTTTAGCACTATTGCCGAGGAGATAAATTCTTGTATAAATTATAATATTTATTTTATTTTCACTTTTTTTTATATCTTACTTTTGTTTTGTTTCCTTTTTTTTTATTTTCTTCCTCTTTTTATTTTCTTCCTACACGTGCATAAGAGTTTGGTCACATACATTAAGTGGTAGAATTTGTAGGGTATCCTCATTACTTTTAGAAAAATGGTTGAAGAAGATAACTAATCACTTCATAATAAGAATAACCGAGTTAGAACACTTAGATACCATATAAATCCTACAAGAACAAATGCACCCTCATGCATAATTTTTCCTCCTATTACATCTCACTTTAATTTTAAGTCAGACATTATTCAACTTTTACTTTCTTTTCATGACTTAGATCTAGCAAATCTATACTTGCATATGAGAGAATTTAAAGAAGTCTGTAACACCTATAATGACTTAAATTGTAGCATGAACACCATCAAATTAAAGCCTTTTTCTTTTTCATTAAAAGTTAAAGCTAAAACATGGCTATAAAATCTTGGGTTAGGATCCATTCATGCTTTAGGATGAAATGAAACAATAATTTTTAAAGAAGTTTTTTCCATTTCACAAAACAAACTCTTTCAAAGGACAAATCATTACTTTCACTCAAAAACTAGGATAAATATTTTACCAATGTTGGGATAGGTATCAGGACTTGCTCTCATCATGGTTTTGAAACATGGAAATTGATTTCATATTTTTATGAAGGGTTAACACCTAAAGATAGATAAATGGTGTAATTGATGTGCAATGTAACTTTTGAAAATAAAACCTTGATGAAGCAATGAAGTATCTAGACTTACTAGCTGAAAATACTCAAAATTAGAACACTATAGGTACTTATGAGGTATTAAGTAAGACCCAACCTCATACATCTAGTGGAGGTATGTACAACCTTAAAAAAGATCATAACCTCCAAGCTAAATTTGCATCTTTAGCTAGAAAAGTTAAGGCACTAGAATTAAAAAAAAAAGTGGTTAATTAAAATCTATTCAAGACATTGTGTGTCAAATTTGTGAAACCAATAAACATTCAACCAATGAATATCCAACTTTGCCTTCTTTTAAGGAATGTCTCCATTAATAAGCTTATGCTTTAAATAGTTTCCAAAGGCCCAATCATAACCCATACTCGCAAACATACAATACTGGTTGGAGAAATCATCCAAATTTCAGTTGGAAGAGTGGTAACAACAATGCATAAACTTCACAGCCACCATTTCTAACAAACTATAATTTTTAAATTTCTCATGAATATGCATCTCTTTGTGCTCCACCTCCTAGAAGAAATCTTGAGAAAATATTGCATGTATTCATTGAAAAGTAGGAGATAATCAACACTCAAAATGTTCAAACCATGGCATATCTAAAAGATGCTTTTGCAAAATTCACAACTACTTTCAGTTTTCAAAAGAAAGGTAAGTTTCCACCTCGTCCATAGAAAAATCCCAAGAGGCAATACAATACTAATACAACTAGTTTCGCAAATCATCACATGGATCAAGTCAAATCAGTCATCACTTTTTATAGTGGTAAGGTTATTAAAAAAATCACTCTTGAACCTTGTGAGAAAGATGATGAGTTAATCTCTAAGGTTAAAGAAGGGGTTGAAGCTGAATATTACAAAGAAAATATCGATTCTCTGCTAGCACTTCCATTTCCACATGTCATAACCAAATAAAGAAAAGTTAATCACAACTTTGAAATCTTTAAAACTTTCAAATAGGTAAGCATCATATACTTTTGTTAGATGTTATTAAACAGGTACCTTCTTATGCTAAATTTTTAAAAGATTTGTGCACTGTGAAGAGAAAAAGAAAGTCTTTTTAGCCGAACAAGTAAGTACCATTCTTCAGAACAATAATGTATTGAAATATAAAGACCTTGATTGTCCTATAATTTCATGCTTTATTGGATAACATAAAATTAAAAGAGCTTTACTTGATCTCAGAGCTAATATGAATTTTCTTCCATATTCAGTCTTTCAAAGTCTTAATGTAGGTCAGTTAAAACCAACTCCTGTATCTCTATTACTTGCTAATAGATTTGTAAAAATACCTAGAGGAATAGTTGAAGATGTGTTAGTACAAGTTGATAAATTCATTTATCCTATAGATTTTATTATATTGGATACACAAATAGTTAAAGCATATAATTTAATTCTTGTTATTTTAGGACATCCATTTCTTGCAACTTTTAATGCATTGATTAATTGTAAAAATGGACTGATGAAGTTATCATTTAAAAACATGACATTGGAGATGAATATTTTTAACATTTGCAAGCAACCTAGAGATAATAATGATTTATAAGAAGTGGACTTTATTGAAAAATTAGTTGATGATCAATTTGAAACTATTTCCAATGAAATTGAATTTAATGAGTTTGAGAATTTGTAAATGGTTTATTTTCAGGAAGAATCAAAGGTAAGTAATAGGAGACTGCAAATTGAAGAGTTGCCACCATAATGAATTGAGTCTATACCATTCAGTTTTAAATACTCATTTTTGGAAGAAAATAAAACTTTTCTGGTAATAATTTTTTCCAAACTTAATGCACATCAAAAAAATAAGTTATTACAAACTTTAAAAATGCACGAAAATACATTAGGATAGACCATAGTTGACATAAAAAGAATTAGTCCTTTGATTTGCACACACAAAATTTATTTAGAGGAAAATGCTAAACCTTTTAAAGAAATGCAATGAAGACTTAATCCTAATATGAAAGAAGTAGTGAGGAATGAATTCATTAAGCTTTTAGATAATGAAATAATTTATCCTATTTCTGATAGCTAATGGGTAAGTCCTACCCAAGTTGTACCTAAAACGTTTAGAGTCACTATGATAACAAATGAGAAAAATAAGTTAATTCCAACTAGGACTGTTACTAGTTGGCGCATGTGCATTGATTATACGAAACTTAATTCAATGACTAGAAAAGATCCTTTCCCCTTACCTTTTATGGATTAAATCCTAGAAAGAGTTACAAGACATAAATTTTATTGTTTCCTAGATGGCTATTCAGATTATAATCAAATTAAAATTGCATTGGAAGATCAAGAAAAGACTACTTTCACATGTTCATTTGGTACTTTTGCATATCAAAGGATGCCATTTGGATTATGTAATGCACCAGTCATGTTTCAAAGATGCATGCTTAGCATATTCAGTGATATGGTTGAATGTTTTTTAAAAAATTTTATGGATGATTTTTCTATTTTTGGCGATTCATTTGATGATTATTTAACTAACTTAGAAAAGGTTTTGAGTAAGTGTGAAGAGAAGAATCTTGTGCTGAATTGAGGAAAATATCATTTTATGGTAATAAACGGTATTGTACTTGGTCATATTATTTCATCGAAAGAAATTGAGATTGATAAATCTAAAATCGAATTAATTGCCAACTTATCAACACTAAAATTTGTTAAAGATGTTAGATCATTCTTAGAACATGTTGGTTTTTATAGAAGGTTCATCAAAGATTTTAGTGTTATATCTAATCCATTGTGTAAACTTCTAACAAAGAAAAATGTTTTTGAATAAACTGAACAATATTAAAAAGTCTTTGTCAAGCTTAAAAACTTACTTACTTTTGCTCCTGTCATTCAACCTCCTGATTGGTTATTACCTTTTGAAATAATATGTGACAGCAGTGATTATGTCACGGGTACTGTTTTGGAATAAAGAAAAGATTAGAAACCTTATATGATTTACTATGCAAGTAAAACTTTAAATAATACTGAAATGAATTGCACCACTACTAAAAAAGAATTACTTGCAGTAGTATTTGCATGTGAAAAATTTAGGTCATATCTTATCGGCTCACCTCTTATTGTCTTTAGTGATCATACAGCTTTGAAATATCTTCTTTCAAAAAAAGATTCTAAGGCTAGACTAATACAATGGATTTTGTTACTTCAAGAATTTGATATCACAATTAAAGATAAGAAAGGCATCAGAAATATTATCACAAATTATTTTTCAAGATTAATAATAAATTCGAGATCTAACCTCACACCAATCGATGACTACTTTCTTGATAAATCCTTATTTTTTATATCTAAAATACCTTGGTTTGCTAATATTGTTAATTTTCTTGTTTTAAGATATTTGCTAACTCATTGGAGTACCCAATATAAAAAAAAATTCTTAAACGAAGTGAAGAACTTTTATTGGGATTACCCTTATTTGTTCAAATATTGTCCCGATCAAATATTTCAAAGATGCATTTCCAATAATGAGGTAAGTAATGCCATTAAATTTTATTATTCTAAGACATGTAGGGGTCATTTCTCATAAAAACAAAACTGCAAAAATCTTACAAAGTGGATTTTACTGGCCCACCATATTCAAGGATTCATACGCATTCTGCAAGACTTGTAAAAATTGTCAAAAGTTGGGATCTATTTCAAAACATCACATAATACCTTTAAATCCTATTCTTGTTGTCGAGATCTTTGATTATTAGGGTATAGATTTTATGGGTCCATTTCCTCCATCATTTAGTTTCTAGTACATATTAGTCATACTAGATTATGTTTCAAAATGGATAGAGGTAATTCCAAGTTGAAACAATGATCACAAAATAGTGATAAAGTTTTTAAAAGAAAATATTTTAAGTCAATTTGGAATCCCTCGAGCTCTGATAAGTGATGGTGGAACACATTTCTACAACAAGTCATTTCAGTCTTTAATAAAGAAATATAGAATCAGACACAAAGTTGTCACCTCTTATCACCCCTAGACAAGTGGACAAGTAGAACTTGCTAATAAAGAGATCAAACAAATTTTAGAAAAAATAGTGAACCCTAATAAGAAACATTGGTCTTTAAGACTTAATGATGCACTTTAGGCTTATGGAACTATTTATAAAAGATCATTAGGTATGTCATCTTATACACTAGTCTATGGAAAACCTTGTCACTTGCCTATATGGAACTTAAACATAAAGCTTATTGGGCTATTAAACCCTAATAGGAAAGATTGGTCTTTAAGACTTAATGATACACTTTAGGCTTATGAAACTGTTTATAAAAGATCATTAGGTATGTCATCTTATACACTAGTCTATGGAAAACCTTGTCACTTGCCTATGGAACTTAAACATAAAGCTTATTGGGCTATTAAAACTTTCAATTCAAATCCTGATGATGCTAATCAGCTGTGGAAATTACAAATAAATGAGCTTGAGGAAATAAAAAATGATGTATAAGAAAATTCAGGAATTCATAAAACAAGAATCAAAGAGTTTTATAATAAGAAAATATTGAGAAAAACATTGAATGTTGGTAAAAAAAAGTATTACTTTATAATTCTCAACTCCGTTTATTTCTTGAAAAACTAAGATAAAGATGGAGCAGTCCTTTTATTATGGAATATGTGTATCCATATAGAGCCTATGATATTAAGAATCCAAAGAATGGTAATGTTTTCAAGGTAAATGAACATCGTTTGATAGCTTACTTTGGCAATTTTTTAATTGAAAATGACTTTATTGAATTGAGTGATCTTTTATATAAAGATTGATTTTTTTTTTCTTACATTGATTTTGCATTTCCTTTTGGTGTGACCTTTGTTTGGCTATTTTTTTTCACCCCGGTCAAATGGCGAATAACAGTACTCCATGATTTAAGTCAGTCCTTTTAGTTTCCTATAATGATTGATATCTGTGTATATATTTGATTAATTATTTGCTCTTTCTCCCTTCTTTACATCCCTTCTTATTTGAAAATAAACACCACTCTTGAAAAATTGAAAAAGTATTTTCCTGCTCTACCTCAGAATGCGATCACAAAAATTTACTGTGCTTGATTTGCAAGATTGAGATTGTTAATAAACCATAAAATTTCTGAAGATATTTGCTGGCTAATTGAACCAATGGTTCGATTATTAGGTGCATCCTCCAATTCTTTCATTTCATACATGCTTGGAACAGGTAAAAGCACTTTTGCAAAGAAATATCGTGCAAAATAACTGCAAGTCTGTTAGAAATGTGTCAGATGAACTTGCAATGCAAAATGTCGTTCTTTAAGAATGGTATCTATAAATTGTGAAGATAAAATACAGTTCATTAAAGATGGCCTAAGTAAAGAGTTTTTAGATAATCTTCTATTAACTCTTGAGACACACCCTAATGGAGATGTGCATCATGCAATTTATAATTTATGGCCATAATTCCATAAATAACATGCTCGACATAGTCTTGGAAATCTGACTAAAAAAGACCTTGTTTGCTAGTTTTTAAGAAAACTAGATGGGAAGCCTATTCCCGACCTATAAAGGGCATTTAAATCATTTTTGAACGTAAAACCAAGAGAAGATGTATGTCACAATCACAACTACTTATATATACACATCTTTAAAAAAAATAAGAGAGAGAGAGAGAAAGAGATTTTAGTTAGCCTCCATATAGGTGGTATGATTGCATTTTGACTTTCTCATCTATAAATTTTTCTCTTTCTTCCCTACTCAACCCACACATTTCGCAGATATCAAAGTGTGTAGAAATGGTAAGTTCCTCAAGTCATCAAAATATTTGTGTTTTTGGTAGATTTAGTCTTGGGAAAGAAATGGAGTTTTTAGAATAAGCAAATCATCTTGGATAGGTATTAGCTGCAAGAAAAGATTCATTTGGTGTATGGAGGAGGCAGTCTTGGGTTAATAGGAGGTGTGTCAATAACTGTATTTTTAGGAGGTAGTCAAGTTTTGAAGGTTATTCCCAAAACTTACTACAAGGGAACATTATTGGAAACACAATTAGAGAGAAACTACAGGTCTCTATAATATATGATCAAACAGATACAATGTTTAAACATGCTGATGCCTTCATTTTCTTACCAGGTGGTTCTGACACATTGGAAGAGATCTTTCATATTTCCTCTTGGGCCCAACTTCATATTCACTATAAACCTATCGGTTTATTAAATGTTAATGGTTATTGTAATAAGTTGTCCTTTTTTTTTATCATGTCGTGGAACAAAAATTCCTAACATCTTCAGCATGACAAATCGTAATCTCTGCTATTACTACTAAATAATTGATTAACCAACTACAATCTTGCACTCCTATAATTGATCCCTCCATAAGTCACATAAATTGGTCAACTAAGGACAGTCGTAAAAAGCTTATATTGGATTTGAGCCTTTGTTTGTGAAACTTTGTGTTTTATTATTTTATTTTGTTATTTTTTATATGTGTTTAAGTGTGTTTCAGGTTTGTCAATGTTTGTTATTTCAGGCGATATCTTCTATACTCTATCTTTCTATCTTACAACATTAAGAATAATTTTTCATTTTGATTGGGAAGAAGGGGTAGTAGTTGATACTTACAAAAAATTAAAATAAAATTTACTAGCTGTGTTTTTTATTTGTAAAACCATTGTTACTAAGATGGCAAAGTCAAGGAGTTCTTTTGTTAAAGTGACTTTTGAGACACATTTTAATAAACATTATTAACAAGGTCTATTATAATTCTTCTTAAAATATTCAGGTTTACAAACTTTCATATTATTATCTATTGCTTCTGCTCATATACTCATTTAACAAGTATTTTTAAGCCTTTGTTTTCACACATACACTTTAACTTATGATTGTGGGTTGCATATTAGATTATTACATTATTTTTGTTCTTTTGTTAAAGGTAACAACTAAAGAAAATAGATGGTATATAATTTGCAAAATAATAATAATAATAATGATAATAAATGTAATTAAAAAAATAAAAACATAGGTAAGTTTGGTTTCGTAGCCTCTCTAACTTAAGCAATTAAGTTCAAAAGGGTGTTTTAACACCTAATACCCCAAAGTTAACTGACTTGGGAGCTATTAGCCCAACACATGTTACATGGGTTGAGGAGAAAAACTTAAGGGAATCAAACATTGTACTATCTATGTATCAATATCTGCAACCCGAGTTATTAACTTTGAAAGAATGTCTCAACACCTAATGCCCTAAGACCAACTAGTTTGGGATTCATTAGCCAAAAGCTCATTATATGGGTTAAAGATGCATTGTGTTTTAAGTTATATGTGTGTGTGTATATATAAAATAATCTCATCCCAAGAAAATTAACCTTAAAGATTAGAACATAATATTGTTTTCTTCTAATAAAAACCTCATTATCTATGTTTTCATACATTAAACACATAAAAAAAAAGTTTATCAATCTTCTTTTAACAATATGAAGCATATATATATATATATAAATTTAATGAGAATTTGTTTACTTGGATAGAGTAATGGAAGTTAAATGGTGAATGTTTTACTTTGGGGAACTTGCAAATTATTTTTCTATTTTGACGCTTTAATTACTAGAAACTAGTAATAAGCTGATTGGGGGAGTGATTAGTATTTAAAAGTGTATTTTTATTAAGGTTTTTTATCATCATTTTGCATTTAAAGTATCAATAACTCCTTAACTAGAGCACGTTTTATAATAACAAGTCTGATAATATAAGATACTTTAAATTTATGGTAAATACTTATTTTAAATGCAGGTATTCTTACAATTCAAAGGATTGATTATTGTGATTAACTATTAGAACTGAAAGGACAAATAAAAAGCTAAGCTTGCCAATTCACTTCAAATTTGAACATTATTCAGTCATCGGATCATATTTAAAGCTATAGATCTTGGATTTTATATTAATTTATATGGATGGAAAGATAAGAGATAGGCCTACAACTTTTATGGGTATGAAAAGGCCTAAATGTTTCATTATTAAATTCAAAATTTGGCTATAAAAGAGAAGTTCGAATCTGTCTTGCAATCCAACCTAAACACTACTTAAATTTTTACCCATAACTGGAGTTCTAAAAGTCTAAATGATTTGAAATTTTATGGGTGGAAGAAAAAAATAATTTTCAACAACTTTCATGCAGAGGATCAGCTTAAATTCGAACAATAGAAATGAGATTTCATCCAGATAAGAGCATAAGGACTATCCACCACGTCCACCAACAACACTAGCCAATAATTTAGACATTTCTTGAGCTATAATGCTCCAAATAATCTAAAATTTGGTGGATGGAAGGAAAAGACCATGTCTAACAACTTTCATGAAGAATACTTTGACAAATTCTGATTGTATTAATGTCAATTCAGCCAGCCAAAATGTTTTAGTAATATTGTCCACCAAGTCCACTAATCAATAGTTGGCTACTATATCAATTATCAATTACCAAATGAATAGTTTTGAATTTTAGCCTATAAAAGGAGAAATTTTCCATTCATTAAGACATTTTATTTTTCATATCAAGATTACGTTCTTGCTCTCTCTCTCTCTATATATATATATTTGTAATACTTAAGTTTTGCTTTCATTAATCTCTTGTTCATGCTTTTCATTTTCTTTACTATACTTAGTTAATTTATATCATGTTCATGTTCTTATATTATTTCTTTAAGTTTTTCTCCTGCATAATGTCTAGCTAAGTTAATTATATCAAGGTGAAAAGGTTTCACTAATGGTAATAAGATAAGTATAATATAAACTCAATATGTACTTTAATGTTTATTTCCTAAACAACTTGCTATTAACATGTCTTATCATTTTTATTTTATTAATTCTTAATACCTTACTTGTTAAATGGTTAATCTAGATATGTGTTGTATAACACTTGGTACATCAAATACTTGATTCTTCATGGTTTTCGGCCAACATCGTTATTATGAAAGGAACTTGATTTGTTGTCAACATAAGTTAGCATCATGAATACTTGATAAAATTTATAAGTATGGTGTTATGTAAATAAGATGATTAATATGATTATGTTGATAATTAATAAAGAGTTTATATCTTACTTATCTCTAATACTATTATTGTATCCTCTAACCTTGACATTTGTTTTTATCATCGTGTAATTTGCACATTAATCTTACATCTTAAAGTCCTATTTAACTCATATTCATCACCATCATCATCATCATTGTTGTTGTTGTTGTTCTTATTCTTATTCTTATTCTTATTATTATTATTATATAGTTAACTTCCATGTGATTCGACCCCGGTCTTGCCGGATTATTTATTACTTTGACACTCCTACACTTGGAATAAGACATCAACTATTTGATCGTGTCAATTTACCAAGGATTTTTTAGTCAATACTATTTAAGAATAGACAACATTTTTTCTAATTCACCTAGGTAATGAATCCTCTCTTGATCACTTAAGTATTTTCATATAGTTCATATTATACCTAACGTTTATCCCTTCATTACCTTAAATAAGATAACATGTAACATGTTCAAAGTATAACATTATTTATATAAGATAACTTAGTGATCTCATATCCAAGGATCACTTACACAACCATCATGTGACCTTTTTCATAGACATAAGTGATCTTTCCACATAAAATTTTTATGTGAGTTAGTTAAATACACATGTCTTGTAATAAATTATTAGTACTTAAAAATATATTTTTATCAAGGTTTTATATCATTATTTTGCACTTAAAGTATCAATAACTCCTTAACTAAAGCATGTTTTATAATAACAAGTCTAATAATATAAGATACCTTTAATTTACGATAAATACTCATTTTAAATACAGGTATTCTCACAATTCAAAAGATTGATTGTTGTGATTAACTATTAAAAGTGAAAAGATAGAGAAAATACTAAGCTTACAAAGGAGATGCCGACTCACGTTAAATTCAAACATTATTCAGTCATCGAATCATATCTAAAGCTATAGACCTTGGATTTCATATTAATTTATATGGTTGGAAAGATACAAAATAAGCCTACAACTTTTATAGGTATGGAAAGACCCAAATATGCCAATTTTATATTCAAAGTTTGGCCACAAAAGAGAAGTCTTAATCTGTCTTGCAATCCAGCCCAAACACTACTCAAAGGTTTACATATAACTAGAGTTTTAGAAGTCCAAATAATCTGAAATTTAGTGGGTGGAAGGAAAAGATAATTTTCAACAACTTTCATGAGGACCAGCTTAAATTTGGATGGAAGAAATAAGATTTTATCTAGACAACAGCATGAGAGCTATCCATCACATCCACCAGCAGCACTACTCAGTAATTTAGACGTATCTCGAGTTGTAATGCTCCAAATGATCTAAAAGTTGATGGGTGAAAAGAAAAGACAATATCCAACAACTTTAATAAAGAATACTTTGCCAAATTCTAATTGTATCAATGTCAATTCAGCCAGCCAAAGTGCTTTGGTGATGTTATCCGCCAAGTTCACTAATCAAAAGATGACTAATACATCAATTATCAATTACCAAATGAATAGTTTTGAATTTTAGCCTATAAAAGGAGAAATTTTTCATTCATTTAGGTATTTTGTTTTCCATATGAAGATTATGTTCTTACTCTCTCTCTTTATATTTTTGTAATGCTTAAGTTTTGCTTTCATTATTCTCTTGTTCATGCTTTTTATTTTCTTTACTATATTTAGTTAAATTATATCATGTTTATGTTCTTATATTGTTTTTTTAAGTTTTTCTCCTTCATAATATCTAGCTAAGTTAATTATGTCAAGGTGAAAAGTTTTCACTAATGGTGTTAGGATAAGTATTATATAAACTCAATCTTGACTTCAATGTTTATATCCTAAACAACTTGCTATTAACATGTCTTATTATTTTTATTTTATTAATTCTTAATACCTTACTTGTTAAATGGTTAATCTAGATTTGTGTCATATAACACTTGGTACATCAAATACTTAATCCTTCATAGTCATCGGCCAACATCGTTATTATGAAAGGAACTTGATTTGTTGTCAACATAAGTTAGCATCATGAATACTTGATAAAATTTATAAGTATGATGTTATGTAAATAAGATGATTAATATGATTATGTTGATAATTAATAAAGAGTTTATATCTTACTTATCTCTAATACTATTATTGTATCCTCTAACCTTGACATTTTTTTTTATCATCGTGTAATTTGCACATTAATCTTACATCTTAAAGTCCTATTTAACTCATATTCATCACCATCATCATCATTGTTGTTGTTGTTCTTATTATTATTATTATTATTATTATTATTATTATTATTATTATTTATAATTTATATAGTTAACTTTTATATGGTTCGACCTCGGTCTTGCCGGGTTATTTATTATTTTAACACTCCTGCATTTCGGATAAGATATTAATTCTTTGATCATGTCAACAAACATCTACATATTAGTTCTAGATATGCCTTATATATTAGCTTATGACAATAACTACTTTCTTTTATAAGAGAAAGAGCATAGTATATATTAGTCTTTATAATTCTAATAAATGTTTGATATTTAAGAAAGTATCGAATTAAAAAAAATAATTTAATGCAATAAGAATCATGTAATTATAAAAATTTTAAAATTTTATTTTTACAAATCATTTTTTTCTCATAAGTTATATCTTTGCTCTAAATTTATAAATCAAATATTAGATTCATTAATCTGATAATATATGAATATTAAAGATAAATTAAACATTTATTAGTAATAAATATATATTCACATGAATATAATAATACTATATATAACCAACCAATTGGTTATAAGGGATATTAAACTAACAATCTTTCACTTGCACTAAAACTAATCACTTATGCATCTAACACCATATTGCTCCATATAGCATTAATGCTTATGTATAGATAGTGACTTGGTAAAAGGATTTCTAGATTTTCTTTGGTAGGTAACTATCTTTACATCTTTTATTTTATTGATTTATCAAATCAAATGAAATTTTTTAATTGCTTATTTGGATCATTAATGAGATCTTAGTTCTTGTGCTTATGAAATGACTATTATTATCACAATACAAGGCAATTGAATCAATAATTCTAGGAACCACGCTAATTCATTGATGAACTTTTTTATTAGAATAAGCTCGTTGTTTCCTCAAATATGAAGGTGTGGTTATATTCAGTTGTAGAATTAGTTATACTCTTTTGTTTGGAACTTTTCCAACTCAGAGCACTATTATTTAAAGTAAAACATATATTGACTGATATTCATTATTTTTCCAACATTTCATTGAAAAAATTTTAATTTAAATAATTTTGAACTTCTAGTTTATCTTTTTCATTTATAGATCTTATAGTTAACTATAAGATACAATTTCCATCATATCTCTATCAATCTATGCCTTAGAACATATGTCTTTGAATGCAGATGGTCTATGTAAAATAAATAAGAATCCAATATTAGATTTTTGCATGTTAAGCTATTTTAGCATCTAGTCCATATGTATGGAATTGAGACAATCTTAGTAATGTTCTAGATCTATCTCTGTATCTAATATATATATATATATATATATATGTATATGTGTGTGTGTGTGTGTGTGTTTCTTCTTCCAATATCTTTATGTAGAAATTATTAGATAGTTAAAACTTTACTAATGAAAGTAAAAATATGTCGTTTCTTAAAAATAATATGTTATCTATGTATAATATTAGGAAAACAACATCACTTTCATTAACCTTCTATAAACACAAGTTTTATCCATATTTTTTATGAAATCAAATCTATTAATTATACCATTAAATTATGATATTCCTATTCCTTAAAGTTTGTATTGTATATTTGTACATTGTCTTTTATATTAGTCTTTCATTTAAAGAGCTACTTAAATCTATTGAGTTTTATCTCTTTAGATAAATTAATCAAGTTCCAAACTTGGTTACTATATGAAGTTCATAAGTTCTAGTCATTTCTTGGAATAAATATCATATATTACTTATAAATAATTAGTAAGCTCAACAGTTATGAATAACATATCATTCACAACTTTTAAAAGAAGTTCCTATCTTATTGATATATGACATGTTTTACCAAATTTATAGAGATTTTATATTTCTTTAGGTTTAGGCTAAACATCTAATGTTTTAGCTTTGAGACTATATTTTATTTGGATGTAGTGTTCTAAAAGATATAGAGAATCTTATTCTCTTTTAGATAATCCTTAAAATATTTGGTCAAATATTAACCACTTTAATCCAATCATAGTTTCTTAATACTTATTCCAATTTATATTTCAATTTTATTGTAGTTTATATTGAACTTATGCATTTTAAACTCAAGTATATACAACCATTCATATAATTACTGCATTCATAAAAATATCATTATTATAAAATATCAACATTTATCCTCCATAAGAAATTAAATCCATTTAATACTAAATAAAATGAAAATAATGTCTTAAAATATTAAAACAAAATAACAACTATAAAATCTAGTATCAGCCTATTAGATAAAACAAAATGAAGTGATTGATTATCTTCTTCAGCCATATTTTCTGAAAATGATGAGGATACCCTACAAAGTCTACCACTTGATGTACGTGACCACACTCTCATGCACGTGTAGGAATAGATTAAAAGGAAAAGGAAAATAAAAGAAGAAGAAATAAGAGAAAAGAAACAAAGTTATATACAAGAAAAGTGAAAAGAGAAAATAAAATAAATATTATAATTTATACAAAGCTTACCTCCCCGGCAGCGGCGCCAAAAACTTGACACGACAAAGAGATTGATGTCTTCTCCCAAGTGCAGGAGTGTCGAAGTAATAAATAACCCGGCAAGACCGGGGTCGAACCACAGGGAGGTTATTGTACAAATTATAAATAACAACAATTCCACAACAGCAATAATAACAATAACAACAACAATAATAATAATAATAATAGTACTAGTAGTGGTAGTAGTAGTAGTAATAATAACAACAATAATAAAGAGAAAGAAGAAGATGAGAACTT
>SRLM01000840.1:63310-119802 GCA_015708895.1 Populus ilicifolia | reverse complement strand
CCTAAATCTGAGATCTATAGCTCCAGATATGACCCAATTACCGAACAGTGTTCCGGTTTGGATTGCACCGACATCTCTTTTCTAAGTTTGATCATCTCTTTGCCTTTGTAATTGAAGTTCTTAAAGTCATCAATCAATCCTTTCATTTATGTGATAGGCCTGCATTTAAAATGGACATTTACCACAAATTAAAGGTATCTTATATTATTAGATAAATTATTATAAAACATACTTTAGTTAAGGAGTTATTGATACTTTAAGTGCAAAATGATGATATAAAACCATGATAAAAATACACTTTTGAGTACTAATCATGCTCCTAGTAGGTTTGTTTGCTTTATAGATAATACCCTTTATTCTCTTTATCCTTCTTCTTAGACATTTTAAAACATTAAACTAAAAAAACTAGGCCATTTTCCTTTTTAAGCCCCCTTTAGTAGTCTTAAGCATATTAAGCAATCCTAATAATGTACTATCCAACTTGTTTATGTGATAGATTATAATGAATCGAGAAAAGCTTTAGGGCAATAAATGCAAATCCAAGTCGGCACTTAACTTATGATCCATAACAAAACTTAATTGGTCTAATTTCTCAATATAACCAATCATTTTCAAAATAGAGGTATTCATTGAAGAACTTAATATCATCTTGTAGTGGAATAATTCCTTAGAGGACCCATATTTCTTGGACCTACTAGCCTTATCAAATAATTTTTTTGAGATGTATAACTATAATATGAACATCTATATTCTCATGTTGCCTTTGAAGTTCAGATAACATACTAGCTAACATCACATATATAATTTGTTTATCAATATCAAGATGACACCAGTATTCATTCATAACTTCTTCTTCAGCATCCTCAACAAGAGCATTCAAAATTAAATTTTCTAGAACATATAACTTATTTACTTACTTGAGAACAATTCTCATATTTTGTGTCAATCAAAGAAATTTGGTCCCATCAATTTGTTAGTATCAAGTATGTTTCATAGAGATATGTTACTACTTATTTTGATATTCCAAAATATAAAGTATTAGTTTCATTGACACAACTAAAAAATTAATGTTTTCTCCCAAGTGCACGAGTGTCAAAGTAATAAATAACCCGACAAAATCAGGGTGGAACCACAGAGAGGTCAATTGTACAAATTATAAACAACAACAATAACAATAATAACAACAATAATATTAGTAGCAATAATAATAATAATAATAATAATAATAATAATAATAAAGAAAAAGAAGGAGAAGAAAAGGAAGGAGAAGAAAAGGAAGAATACGAGAACTTTGAAATAGAATATTCATATAAGGATTAAACAATGATAATAACAAATGTCAAGGTTAGAGGTTCCACTAATGGTATGTCAAACAAGTATAGTATAAACTCTTATTATTCAATTGGAAACCATACACAAAGAACGTTCCAATCAGATTATAGATTGTTAACATGATTACATTAATCATCTTATTCAATTAATGCTAATACTTGTAAATTTGGTTAAGCATTCATGATTATAACTTATGTTAACAACAAATCAAGTTCCTTTCATAGCTCAGGTGTCGGTTATACCATACAGTATGGGTCATAAAAGTGTCAAGCATTTGTTGTACCAAGTGTTATACAACATAAATCAAGATTAGTCATTTAACAAGCTAAGTATTAAAGAGTGAACAAGATAACAAATATAAAACATGTTAATATCAAACATTAAAGTCCATATTAAGTTTACACTATACTTATTCTTACACCATTAATGTAACCTTTTCACCTTGACATAATAAACTTAGCTAGACATAATAAAAGAAAGAAAAATAAATAAACAAAATAAGAACATAAATAAGATAAAAGTTAACTAAGTAAATGAAAGGAAATGAAAGGCATAAACTTGATATTAATAAAAATAAAGCATAAACATTACAAAAAATACAAAGAGAGAAAGTAAGAGCATGATCTTGATCTGGACACCAAGATGCTTAAATGCATGGCAAATGCCTCCTTTTATAGGCCAAAATTAGAAACTATTGATTTGATGACTAATGGATGAGTAGGTGGCCAACTCTTGACTTGGAGACAATCCTTATCTTCTCTTGTCTGCCCAAAACATCATCGATAATGTCAAAATTAGAGCCACTTGAAAACATGAAAGTTGTAGAAAATTGTGTCAGCTTTCTTATATAAAACATGCAACTCATTTTGACTTCTAGAACTCTAGATATGACCAAAATATTGAAAAGTGCTTGGGCTAGAGGATAGATTTGGGCTTTTTCATTGTTATAACAATTTGGACATGAAAATGGCCTTTTTAGATC
This sequence comes from Populus ilicifolia, assembly GCA_015708895.1. Taxonomy (NCBI): domain Eukaryota; kingdom Viridiplantae; phylum Streptophyta; class Magnoliopsida; order Malpighiales; family Salicaceae; genus Populus; species Populus ilicifolia. The sequence continues at coordinate 117,488 of SRLM01000840.1, read as the reverse complement.
TTGGGCTCCATATGAAAGTTATAGGCCTATGTCTTACATTTTCCTCCATATAAAGTAGACCTAAATCTAAGATCTATAACTCCACATATGACCCAATTACCGAATAGTGTTCCGGTTTGGATTGCACCAACATCTCTTTTCTAAGTTTGGCCATTTCTTTATCCTTTCAATTTTAGTTCTTAAATTCATCATTCAATCATTTTATTTATGTGATAGACTTGCATTTAAAATGAATATTTACCACATATTAAAGGTATCTTATATTATTAGATATATTATTATAAAACATGTTTTAGTTAAGAAGTTATTGATACTTCAAGTGCAAAATGATGATACAAAATCTTGATAAAAATACACTTTTAAGTACAAATCACACCCCCCAACTAGCTTATTACTAGTCCCTAGTAATCAAAACGTTAAAATAAAAAAATACTTTGTAAATTTCATAAATCAAGGTAGTCATCATTTAACTTCCATTAATCTATCTAAATAAACAAACTCTAATTAAATTTATATACCTACTCAATACCTCTTAACAAGATATTCATAAATCTTTCTTTTGTGCTCAATGTTTAAGGTTAACTTCCTTAGGTTATGATTATTATTTTTGCCTTCTTTTTTTTTCTTTTTCTTTTAATATATACATATAATTTAAAACATCATGCATCTTTAACCCATGTAACGAGCTTTCAGCTAATGACTCCTAGACCAATTGGTCTTAGGGCATTAAGTATTAAGACACCCCTACGAGCTTAGTAACTCGGGTCGCAGATAGTGATATGTAGATAGTGCAATGTTTGATTCCCTTAAGCTTTTCTCCTCAACCTATGTAACAAGCGTTGGGCCAATAGCTCCCAAGTCAGTTGACTTTAGGGTAGTAGATGTTAAAACACCCCTTCAGGCTTAATTGATTAGGTTAGGGAGACTACGAAACCAAACTTATCTACATTTTTATTATTATCGTTTTTTCTTTTTCTTTTTCTTTTTCTTTTTTATTTTTTTTCTTTTTTTTATTTGTTTTTTTTCTTTTTAATTATATACTATCCCTTTCCCTTAGTTGTTACCTTTAACAAAAAAACATAAATAATATAATAATCCAATATGCAACCCACAATCATATGTTAAAGTATGTGTGTATGTAAATTAAGGTTTAAGAATACATGGTAAATAAGTATATGAGCAGAATTAAGTGATAACAATGCGAGAGTTTGTAAATCTGAATATTTTAAGAAGTATTATGATAGACCTTGTTACGAATGATTACTAAGATGCGTCTCAAGAGTCATAAAAGTTCCCCTTACTCTGCCATCATAGTAACAACAATTTTGCACATGCTTTATGAAATAGAAAACACAGTTTTTTTTCAGCTACTACCCTCTCCCCCCAACTAAAACAAGACATAATGTTTAAAGGTAGAAAGATAGAGTATAGAATATATCACCTGAAATAACGAACACTAACAAACCTGAAACACACTGAAACAAATATAAAAAATAATAAAACATAATAATAAAACCAAAAGACACAAAGATTCATAAATGGAGGCTCAAATCCAATCTAAGCTTTTTACGGCTTTCCTTAGTTGATCAATTTATGTGACTCATGGAAGGATCAATTACAAGAATGAAAGATTGTAGTTGGTTAATCGATTGTTCAGCAGTAGCAGCATAGATTATGATTTGTCGTGTAGAAGATGTTATAAATTCCTATTCCACAACATGATCAAGAAAAGGCAACAACTTATTATAATAACCATTAACATTTAACAAACCTATGAGTTTATGGTGAATGTGCAATTAGTCCCAAGAGAAAATATGAAAGATCTCTTCCAATGTGCCTAGACCATCTAATAAAGCAATGAAGGCATCAGCATGGTTAAACATTGCATTCATTCAAGTTGACATTGTAGAAACCTGAAGTTCCTCTCCAATTGTTTTTCCAATGATGACCCCTTATGCTAAAGCTTTTAGGACGACCCCCAAAACCTAACTACCTCCTAAAAATACAACTATTAACACACCTCTCATTAACCTAAGACGGCCTCCCCCATACTTTAAATGAATCTTTCTCTCAGCTAGCACTTGACCAAGATGATTTGTTGATTCTAAAAACTTCTTTTCCTTTCTAGGATTAGATCCGCCAAAAACACAAATATTTCTTATATGATGACTTGAGGAACTTGTCATTTCTACACACTTCTATATTTGTTGAATGTATAGGTTAAATAGAAATAAAAGGAAGGAAGAGAGGGTTTTATAGATGAGAAATTAGAAAGGCAATCATACCACCTATATATAGGTCAGCTAGAGTCTCACACACACACTCTCTCTCTCTCTTTATTTATTTACTCTTGAAAAAGCATGTGTATGTACAAGTAGTTGTGATTATGGCTCACATCTTCTCTTGGTTTTACGTCCAAGAACGGCTTAAACGCCCTCTATGGGTCAGGGATAGGCTTCCCATCCAGTTTTCTTAAAAACTAGCAAACAGGGTCTTTTTTAGTTAGATTCCCAAGACTATATCAAGTATGTTCTTGATGAAAATAGGTTCATAAGTTATGAATTGCACGATACTTATCTCGACTACGATGAGACTTAAGAGTCAATAGAAGATTATCTAAAGACTCTCTGTGTTTTGAAATAAATCCCACCTTTTGACAATTTTCACAGGTTTTGCGAAATACATGTGATTCCTTAAATATGGTAGGCCAGTAAAATCTATTTTGTAAGATTTCTACAGTCCTCTTTTTTAACAAGAAATGATCCTCACATGCCTTAAAGTGATAAAATTTAATGAAATTACTTACCTTATTATCGAAAATGCATCTTTGAAATATTTGATCAGGACAATAATTGAATAAGTAAAGGTTATTTCATTAAAAATTTTGCATGTTGCTCAAAAATTTTCTTTTGTCTTCGATACTCTAGTAAGCTAGCAAAAATCCTGAAGCAAGAAAATTGATATTTTTAGCAAACCAAGGCATTGAACTAAGAGAAAGTAAAGATTTATCAAGAAAGTAATCATCAATTGGTGTGATGTCGGGTGTCAAATCTGTTGTCACTTTTGATAAAAGATCCGCATCAACCTTTTCTGTGCCTTTTTCATCCTCGATTTCTTCCTTATTGGTCATGGCATGAGGAAATGGAAGTACTGGTAGGACATCAGTCTTTTATTTGCAATGTTCAGATTCAACCCCTTTCTTACCCTTAGAGATTGACTCCTTATCTTTCTCACAAGGTTCAAGGGTGAGTTTTTTAATAACCTTACTACTGCGAAAAGTGATGACTGATTTGACTTGATTCATATGTTGACTTCCATAACTACTTGCATTTGTATTATATTGCTCCTTGAGATTTTACTGTGGTTGACATGGAAACTTATCTTTCTTTTGAGAACTGAGAGAAAATATGAATTTTGCAAGAGTATCTTTAAAATTTGTTATGCTTTGAGCAAGTTGAGTGTTGATTGTCTCTTACTCTTCAATAAATGTATACAAAGTTTTCTCAAAATTTCTTGTAAGAGGTGGAGTATAAGAAGGTGCATATCCATGAGAATTTTAAAAATTATAGTGTGCTTGAAACTGTGATGGTAAAGTTTGTGCATTGTCACTCTTCCAACTGAAATTTTGGTGATTTATCCAACCAGGGTTGTATGTTTGCAAGTATGGATTCTGATTGGCCCTTTAGAAACTGTTTAAAACATGAACTTGTTTATGGAGATATTTATTAAAAAAAGATAAGGTTGGACAATTATTGATTGAGTGTTCCTTAGTTTCACAGATTTGATACATAATATTTTCAAAAGATTTTAATTTTATCTGGATCCTTTTTCATAGTAGTGAATTCCCCGTATTTTGCTTTCAAATCAATTTTCATGCATCATTTTCAAATTCCATTATCCGAGCGTATCCTCTCCATTCTAAAGCACTAAAACAAACAGACGAGGGAGAAGGACCTACGCAGCCTAAAATACCATGAACATTGGAAATTTCTCACAAAACCTTTTTTTTCAGTCAAGCAAAACCGTCACCAGCAATCTAGTAAACCAAGAAAAACTAATAGCCCTTCTATTAACCCCAAAACAGATTCAGCCTTCTCTCCTATCTTCACCTGATCAAACATAACAAAACCTAACCGCCACTGTACAGCCCACGGCAGCACCCACATCTCCTCCACCCACAGTCAAGACTTATAGTCACCATCGTCGTCCTTTAAACTATACGCCAAACCTTCCCTTTTATGAACCCATCAACAAGACCCACATCATCACAGACCAAACTAGCCACCCACAAATCCACACTACCATAAGAAAACCCTACAAATTACATCTCGTTCCACGTCGAGACTGCCAGCCATACAAACACCGTCATTGCCATTCCATCTGGACTCCCATCACCAACAACCCACACAGCCAGCCCATCTCTCTTTTCATACTCAACACCAGCTCCGCCCAAGACAACCCTATCTCTCATAAATCAGCCATGCCTATAGCCTCTCTTCTTCCAGATCAAAACCTTCAGCCCCTACCTAACGTTGAAATCAGCCAACATCACAACCTCTTCTCTTAAGCAAACCGGATACAGCCACTTCCATAACCCCTTCTTCTCTGAGACCACAGCTACCTATTTTCAACTGAAACCCAAACCTCTCTCATCTCCTCCAACCAAACCATGCATCCCCGCCACTTGGACAGACAACGAACAACCATCACAAATCCATGGCAGCCCTCTTCTTCTCCAATCCATGACAGTCCCTCTCTAGACCTTCCACTACACCTTTATTTCCGGCCAAAACGACAGTCGTACCGAACAAACCTAAACAAAATTCATAAGCCCATCAGCCTTTTCTCTTCATACGAATTTCACAAAAGAGGAATTAGGTTTTATATCTAATTTTTTCACTGTTCTGCAGGTTATATGAACGGCTCGTGAGTTGCATGAGCGACTTGTTATAGAGGTTTCAATTAGACAGTACGTTTGTACACACGCGCGCCTTGTGACCAATCCGTTTTTCTAGCCAGTTTCCTTTTTTATGTTAAAGTTCAATTCCAAGCCCTCAAAATAAATATTTTAGTATTTTTTTTTATATTTAATTTTACGTGCGCTGATATTTTATGTTCAATTGAAGTCCACTTTTTATTTCTTAACATTCGCATAAAACAATAATAATATGTAAAAATATGCTAAATTTATACTTAAGATTTATTTATTTTTATGTAATACCTTTTTCTAGTACATGATATAATAGTTCTAGCGGACCACAACAATCTCACTTAGGCTTAAATGAATAAGAGTGATCCAATAAGGTTGATTTTAGATTTAAAGAGTATTTGTTTATGTTTCTGAAGCAAAATATAAAAATAAAATGCTTGGTAAAATAAAAAATATTATTTACGATATATATGATACATGAGACCCATTATAATTTATGTTTTGCTTACCCGAAAGCAAAATTGATGTGTTTCTCCCTCTTATGTCATGTTTGTATTGAATTGTTGACTTCTAGAAATCAACAATATAAATTTAAAAAGTATATATATAATTTTTTAATTATATTTTATTTAGAAAATTAATGTTTAATATTATTCAATAATACTATATAAATTAGAAGAAGATTGCATGATAATATAGCATTTGCATAATTTGATCATAATTCTAATTTTATTTCTAATTATATTTTATATGATTTTATTACACACTTAAAAAATCATGAAAATTATACTTCTTATTGGATAAATTTCATGCGTGATGAAATTGTAAATAGGTTAACAAAAAAACAAAAAAATATTTGATATAAAATAATATTTATTTAATGATATAATAGTAATACTTAAATATACAATATTTAAATTAAAAATTATCAATATTAATATATATTTTTTAGTTATTTTATAACCTCAATTTGAAAAGCATTTTTTAACCAACACACATTAAATTACTTTTTATTTAATCTCAATTTTAACTATAATTTTAACCAATATATAAATATCAAATCAACCTCAATTATAAGTATTTTTTATGAAATAATTTTTTTTCAACCATAACCATTAAAATTATCATAATACCAAACACATTCTAGGATCAATGTTTAATTTTCACATGTGTGGTTGAATTATGAATCTTTTAATTTTAGAAACTAACAGTCTTTAACTTATTTTTTAAAATAATTTTAATAAAATGATGAATTTTATCATATTATCATCAAATTTAAATTTTTAATTTATCCCTTGAATGTACTAGAATTTATGTATGTCTTATAATTCTTCTTTTAAAAATTAATTTCAAGTAAATCATCAATTTTTCTTCAAATTTTGGCTAAACCAAAAGGTCTTAATAGCATTTGAATTTTTATAAATAAGATTGACATGTCTTTTAATTTATATAATAAGAAAATATCATAAATTTTTTATTTATAAAGATCAATATAAAAAACAAAGCATTGTAAATGATTTGTAAATAAATTAAGAAAATCTAATGGCAATTAAAATGATAGATTTAAGAGAAAAATACATAATAAATGTAATCTTTCTTTATTTAAAAGGTGCAATAAGGGTGTGGCGTAGATATTATCCGAAATCTCTAGAGTAGTATTTTGTATTAGGATCCCTAATGATTTATTTTTTTATTTTTTTGTTAGGAGGGGACTCCGGTTATCAATTACTTTTGTTTCATTTTGAAGAGTCTTAATTTTATATCCTAAAAACATGGTGTCGTGGGGATATATATGAAATGCATAAAAGAATAAAAGACTAAATAAATTAAGAAATGCATATGAAAATGAATTTTAAAAAATGGTATGTTACACCTTAAATTCCAAACTAAAAGGAAAAAATAAATAATATATTACATCACCCTAAATATAACTATTACGGCCTTAGAGAATCCTCAATAAAAAAGTGTTTTGTAGGATGCTTAATTTAGATTTCCTAGAAAATCTTAATTAATCAAAGGTTTCTAGAACCGTAATCATAGTTCTAATTATCATTACAAGGCTAAGTAATATTTCTAAACATATTTGGTTTGAATTTAAACTTTGAGAACAATCATAGAAAATCCACGATAAAAAAATGTTATATATAACATGCAGTTAAGCGTAATGAAATGAAATTTCAAAAATTAAAAAAAATATAAAAAGAACTTATATTATCATATAATAAACATGTCACATCATAAGTTATAACAAAAAGAAAAAAGAAAATTGTCAAAATAGAATTAAGAAAGAAAAGAATTGAGGGGCATACACCCATACAAAAAGAAAACAAATAAGATGCAATTTTTCTAAATAAAAGGATGTGACAATGTACTAATAACAAATAAGTTATTTATAATTAAAAAAACCCTATTATAACAACTAGTAAATATTAATTTAATATGCTCTATATTCAATCGGTTGGTTACATATAATATTATTATATTTATATAAATATATATTTATTATTAATAAAGACTTAATTATCTTTAATATTGATATAATATTAAATTATTGAATTTAATATTTGGTTTAAGAATTAAAATAAAAATAAAGTTTATAAAACAAAATATTTTACAAAAAAAATTATAAAATTGTTATAATTTAGGATTCTTATTTCATCAAAACATTATTTCTAAAATTTTATTGGTCAGTACTTTCTTAAATACTAGTTTTTCATTAGAATTATGAAGACTAATACATATTATATATTTTTTTTAATGAAAGTAAGAATATGTTCTCATAAGTTAAGGTATAATAGATACCTAAAACTAATATGTTGGTGCTTGTCATTAGAGATACACTGAACTGGCTTACATGAAAATTCTACATAAAAAGATCACATATATCTATTAAAAGGCTTATGTGATGGTTATGTAAGTGATTTTTGGACTTAATATCACTAAGTTATCTTATAAAAAAATATTATATTTTGATCATCTTACATGTTATCTTAATCGAGGAAACAAAATGACGGACATTGAGTATAACATAAATTATATGAATGTACTTGAGTGATCAAGAAAGGATTCATCATCCTAGGTGAATTAAAAAAAAATATTTCATTTGTTTTTAAATAATTGTCGCACATGTGTAGCGTTGTAGTAAACCATCCAACCTCTTAAAAAACAATATAATGGTCTATTTGGCAAATGTGGAGAGACAACGAATTCTTGTCTTTTATCAGTAAAATATAGATCGAGAGTCACCACTTAGTATTTTGGTCACTAGGAACCTAACTAGTCTCAAAGAACGGATACAAAGACTAGTTGCGTAAAAAGAAGATATTAATACCTCAACTATGCCCCTACCTAAGGTAAGTTACATTGTTTTATTATCTGATAAAATCTAAAGTCTTGTTATGTTTCTAATTATCGATCCATCTACAATTTAAGAAAAACCCTCCTTTATAATGAGGTTCTTATTTTAATAAGATAAAACCGAACCGTTCTAACATCTAAAAAAAAAGAATTTAATATCCAGAATATGTATTACATGTAATGTCGTATCTTGAATAATAAAAGGCAAACAAAATAAAAATTTTATTGTTTTAAAATTTTTGGCTAATGTTTTGTTGACTTTAATAAACTAGTTATTAAAGCCAAAATACATATTAAAACATTGTTTTTTGGTGTATGAAAAACATAATATGATTTTTTAGTTTTGAGACACTTGGTCGTATACAAAAAAAAATTCAATTTTTTTTTACATTTTGAAAGTTTTGATGAAAACCAAGTATTTTTGTATTGGATTTGTATTATTAACAACATAAAAAAAATGTTCTAATACTAATAAAAAAAGGCATAAAAATACACGAGAAAATAGTAAAAATCCCAAAAAAGGTTCTGGCCTAGCCCACCCCTTTTAAGTTAGGCCGGATCTGGCCCATCATCTATGGGTTGGGCTAATGTCCCAGCCCAAGCCCAAAGAGGTTAGCTACCATGCGCATCTGAATAGTAATCAACTCACATTGTGTTTTTCAATAAAACATGAAATATTCATGCTCTGCTTGCAAAAATACAAGCAACTCCAGCAAAGAAACAAACAGTGGGAAGAAGGCAGTTACCTGTTTGTAATAGCACGCTGTAGTGACTGGTGGTGGTTGCAAGCGGCATCGCTACTTCTCCTTCAGACTCCTCTGTTATCCCCGTTTTCTTCTTCTTTTATTTTTTTCTCTTCTCATCCTGTTTTTCCTCATTCACACTTCGTTGTTTTTTTTTTCTGGCTATTCATCCCTCTCTTGTCTTCTCCTTCCTTTTATGTTTTATAATCGCTTGTTTTTCTTCTCTTTTGTTTCCATTGTTCTCCTTATTCTTTCTCTCCCTTATTCTTTCCTTTTTTGTTTTTTTTTCGGTCACCAACCCTCTCTTCCCCTGCTTTTATAGACAAAAAATAAAGAAAAAAATACTAGTATGATGCAGTGTGTTACCACCCCTCCACCACCCTTCTAACATGTGGAAAGTGTTTTTGGGTAAGTGGGGTTGGTTTGTGTCTTTTTGAGAGGGAGTTGGTGTCTTTTTAAAGAGAGAGATGGTAGTGACAGAGGAAAAAAAATCTTCTTATTCCCCTGATTCGCACGTCTAAGGAAAGAAGAAGACCAACACTACCTTTTTAAAAAGCATCATTTAGGTCCTTTTTTTTTTAACAATGCATGAAACGACGCTGTTTTGAGCAAAACACGTCGTTTCATTTAAATAAAAAAGGTGGCAAAAGGTGTTAAAGTGTACATTGGTCCTTAATTTATGATTTGTTCAATTGAGTCCTCCATTGCAATTTTGATTATAAAAATCAATTTAATTGCATTCCTGTCTAATTCAATCTCCAGCCTTGAAGTTGGCCGTGTTTTTCAAATTGATCATTGATCTCGAATTAATGCAATTTGACTCTTAACTGAGCAATATACTTCAGTTTGATCCTTGGCTTTAAATGGGCCCCTAATTTGGTTTTAATTATAGCAGCTATATTTATGTGTCTTTTTCAGTTTGATCCTTGGTTTTGGATTTCCTTAATTAAGTCTTTAATTGATCATTAAATTTCAATATTTATGTAATTAAACCCCTGATTTGACCAAATTAACTCTAAAAAATTATAATTTGACCCTAAAATTTTAATTTCTTTTAATTAAAGCCTAAATTGACTTCAAAATTAATTTTTTTTACAATCCAACCCTTCATAAATTCAATTAAACTTTCAATAAATTTATTTGAGTCCATACATATCTGATCTTGGACTTTTCTTCTTTAATTTGAATTTTCTCTATTAACAAGATTTTTATCAGTCAACAAAATACTGTTAAATTTTAATCTTTGTAATTTTGAAGCTCCTCAACCATTTTTGGGATACTTTGACATCTTCTTTTCACCGTTATATTTTTTTTATTTTTTATTTTTTTCTTTTTTATACGGGGATCCAAAAATAGGTTATGACAATAGTATTGAATGGAAAATCATTGGCTAAGATCAAATGAGATTTAAAAAAAAAATCTTATTTAAATGATCAATAACTATTATGTTGAGAACAAACATGATTTAATATAATAGACATGCTCCACATTTTAAGTTAACAATTAACTTAATTCATTTTTATCTTTTCTTCATATTAATTACAACAATCTTTTAACTCAAATCCAAATAGCAGACCCTCATTTAGGGTAACCTCTATATTGTCCAGAAGTAAGACATTAATCTTGAATATTAATCTTATTCATGATATCTAGATTCATAGCTCAAAATAGAACATTAGTTCTTAAACCAAGAACTAGTCATCCAACCTAGAACATGGCAACGATCTCATTTCAAATAATAGCACCAATGAACATTTAACTATGTTGTTTTAATAATCTTAAATAGAATATAATTAATAAGGTATCGAGCACCTACTTGACATTCGAGTTCTATGTGTAGGATCCTATCTCGAAACCCCCTAACGTCTCTCATGTAATTTTAAGAGCTCAATGTTAAATGTCTATTTTTCCTTGCATTAACTTTATTTTACACAAACAAGTTAATACATAAACAATTACTACAATACAATTTATTTATTTTTTAGTTAAAAATACCAAAAAGAGAAGGATATGTTATCTTTTGAATTATTTTTTTTCTCATTAATCCTTTACACATTCATCAAATGCTAAACCTAGCACGTTTCAAACAAAATCTGACATTGACAATTTTTCTCATTCATTTTGTTGTTTTAGCTTAAACCTTATAAAGCAAAGAATAATTTTTCTTAGATTAAAACCTCATCCATTTTATATTCATTCAATTGACCATCAATTCCTCATCAATTTAATAATCAACTCATCATAATAAACTACAAGCATTAACACAACTAAAACTCATTTATCATATAACATTAAAATTCACATTTATCATATAGAAATTTAATCATTCATCGAAACCATTTGCCCATTATTTAGTTATCACAATTTACAAGAGTAACATAAATTCACAAAATCTCCTTTTTCATCTATTAATGGCTGACACTTAGGCTTCATTACTCATCCGTATTTATTTGTTATTTCAACTTGATTCCATTTCCATAACAACCTATAAGGATTATAAAACCATAATTTTTAAGAATTTCACTTTCCCTCTAAATTTCATCTTAAAACCCTAACTCAATTTTGATCAATTTTTGATTAAATTATTAAACTCTTGTTCAAATTAATACAAAGAGGTTTTGAACACCTTACCCAATTTTAAAATGTATTTCAAAATTTGATTCATCAAGGTTTTCTCAAAGATTTTCTCTTTTTCTTTTTTTTTTTCTCAATCTCTCTCTATTTCAATCTTTTCTCTCGTTGATCATTTTCTAAATTTATAATACAGATGTATTCTTTTCTCTTAAAACACTTTCTTTTAATCCTAATCATCACTTTCTAGTCATTCAAGGTGAAAGAAAAGAAAAAATAAAATTTCCCTTTCCTTTCTTGTTATAGACCATTAGGTTATAACAAAGATAATAGCCAAAATGATTTGATTGTTTTGAAAAATATTTTGACCGATTTATATAAATCAGTCTAGTTATTTCTCAAAAGGGCTAGACTATTTTCGCTACTAGAAAAATGAGAATTTCCAGTCATCAACTCATCTTATTTCATTACATTACACCTTAATTTATACTACATTATTATTTTTACTTTTATAGTGTAAATAGAAGATAATGTTCTTAAGCTACAAAATACAAATCCAAGCTTAAGAGAAATCTAGATAAAACTCTTTAATATGTTAAGAAATCTAAATAGTAGTTTTTTTTCTTAAAATAAACTACACGTTCCTATTTATATTAGTTCTAAGATCTATTATAGAACATGATTTCTAATTAAAACTCACCTAATTAATAGAATTCATCTAGAATTAGAATTTTTAAATAGTAAATTATGAATTAAATTAAAAATTATAATTTAAATAAGAAAAAGAATCCAAATATAATAAGGTAAATAAAAACAACCCTACATAATAACTTTCAAGCTTTATTTAAGGGCTTTCTGATTACCGATCATCATGAAATTATAATTTAATAATAAATAAAAGTAAAGAAGGCCTTTAGAGTTTTTAGTCAAACTTCTAGATCGACTTAACAATAGATTAAAAGTTATACTTGATTTGTCAAACTATACTATGACTTTTCTAAAACTTTTTAAAACCTAGAAATATTATCTATTAATAAAATAATACAATAAATATCATTATACCAAGACTATGGAAGAAATTTCCTATGCCAGCATCAAATAACTAAGAAAGGATATGAAGGCTAATGATACCAAAAAAAAATATATGCAAAGCATTTCATAATTTCTTCGTAACCACACCAAATAATATAGATTTTAGAAAATAAAGAGTAAAATCAATGAAATAAAAAAGGCCCTAATCCATGCTATCCAAAAGAATCATTTAAAAAAATCTAGTAGAAAACTAACAAAAAAAAAGGAAAAAAAGGTAAAACATGGGAAAATAAAATAGAAAAAGAACTTAAGACATAAAGAAATCTTGAAATCTAAACTTTTAATTACTTTTGATAGTAAGTTGTTATTGTTTCAAATATGATTTGTGTAAAATATTTTTTTAAGTTATTTTAATATAAGATTTTAAATCAAATTATTTATCTAAAATGAAAACTCTTATTAGTGAAATTTTTTTTCCTATAGCATAACAATTGTTATCCTAGCAACACTATAATGCAAAAGTTATAAAAAAAAATGACAAAAACTCTTTGAATCATATAAAAGAAAAGGATGAAGATACAAAATAAATAAAAATAATACAAAACCTAAAAAAAAGTTGTAGGTCACCCTTGAAATACCTATGTTACAAGGATAGAATCAACTACACGTGAAAAATTATAATTTTGCCCTATAATTTTTTTTCTTGTTGTTTATAGTAGGCATACTACTCACTATTAGAATAGCCATAATAATGATAGTTATATTTGTTGTTGTGTTTTGTCACCTCCAGCGTAAAAACATTATGACATTACCATAAATTAAAAGGCTTAGATAGAGAAATATAAATAAATTAACTTTTAATTCTTTTTTTATCCATAGCTTTATCATTGCAAATTCCCTTATGACTTCCATTTTTTTCATACTCTTCTATCATCTCTCTCTTCATTGCTAGTTTAAAAAAATAGAGATATCTCTCTTCTTTAATTTTTGTATCCCTCTATATTTATAACTTGTCTATTGTTTTATTTTCATATCTCTCTTAATTTTTTAAACCCTTCTCTCTCATACACTCTCTATCTTTATCCCGTTTAAGAGATAAGGTTAAAAAAGTGGCGACCAGCTATTGCTAACAGGGACTACCTTATTTCCATGTTACAATAAAAATCTAATTCATTATTTTTCATTATCCAACATTATAATATTAGTTTCTTTTCTCTTAATTTTATTTATAATAGTAATTTGTGATTTTAATTTAATTGTAACTCCTACCATATAAAGGATGATATAGAAAGAAAAAAAATTTCATGGGCAAAATAAAATAAAATCACAACATTGAATGAATGGTAACAATAACTAAACTATTATCATAATCTAAAGCATAATGATATCACCAATAAGCTAGGAAAACAACACATATATGAAAAAAATATCATGAAATAATAACTCAAAATTATTGGGAGTCCCAAAACATATAAATGTAGTAGTCATAATAATTTTTTTAAAAACAATTAAGAGCCTCATGGATCTTGTTAGACAATCTAGAGTTGTTTAGGTTTGTGAGAAAATTATTCGAAGATGATATCTTCTTTTCTAGGTTTGATCAACTCTTTAAGTTTGGATTGTCATAAACCACATGTCATTTAATTATTTAACCTTTAATAATAATATAAAAGAACCACTATTGAGAAATATCTTAAAGAGACTCTTTTAAGATAAATGAATTGATATGGTTTGAGTGCTAACTCTTTTCTTCTTTTTTTTAATCCATTCTACCTATTTGTATAAGTGTACCTAATATATAGAGTGCGCAAAGTACATTTATTGGGAAAGATATGAGATATAACATTCTATTTATAGAAAAAATTTAATAGCTATATTAATGATAAAATATTATTTTACCCCCTAAAAAATAACATATAAGATAATTTTAGGAATTTATACAACCAAGTCTCTACTTGATTTTTTCAAGTTTAGAATTGTAATCCTTTGTAATAATTACACTTTAGTCCTTAATTTTTAAAATTTATTTAAAATCAAGTTTCAATTGATTAATCATTATAAGGTAATTCCTAACTTATGGTTTTTAATACGTTCACCCAGATATAAATCAATCTTAATAAAAAATAGGATTAAATAAGTAATTTATCTTATTATGAATTTAAAATTTGTATTTAAAGATCAAGTGTATCATTTAACAATATGTTATGATCCCTCAAATATTGAAAAAATCTTATATAATTTGATTTAACCTTTAATGATCAGTTTTTCGATGTAATTAATATCATTTTATCAAGAATATTTTGGTTTATATATTGGATTGGAGTATGAAATGTGTCTAGTTTATCAAATCATATTTATTCTCAAAATTATTATCATTGATTTCCTTAATAAGATTTAAAATTCTTTCAAACCTCACTTCGCCTTACAGATGGATTTTACGATCAATATTATTAAAAAATAATATAATATTTTTTCTAATTCACCTAAAATGATGAGTCATCTCTTAATCATTTAAATACATTAATATAGTTTATATTATAGTCAATACATGTATATTGTGTTACTCTCGATTAAAACAATGCATGGTCAAAATTAAAGTTTAACATTTTCTATATAAAAGATATTTTAATGATTTTAAATCTAATAATTATTTACAGAAATGTCATAAGAGGCTTTTCATAAACACAAATAATCTCTTCATATAAAATCCTCTGTAGATCTATTTAGTATATATATGTCATTAGATAAACAGTTTCTATATATAAATATTAAAAAATAAAAACAAAATAAAAATCTTCTAAAATCTCTATAGAGCACTTACCTATTTTGTATAGGAAAAAATAAAAAGAAGAAACAATATCTAAAAAAAGAAATTATGAGTGAATTATCTTTTGTCTTTATATTAACACAATTATAACTTGGTTTATTATATTTTATAGGATATGATTTACTTCCTAGTGGTTTGTTTAATAAACACATGAAATCAAATAATTAAATGATAGATTTAAGATTAAGAAAAAACTAAAATATGATATAATATGAGAATGACCACCAAAGATTAAGGAGTTCAATTATAGATTTATAAATATGAAGGACTGCATTATAATAATAATAAGAATGCAGAGATTAAAACTAATTGACTCTAAACTTATTTTCGGGAAAAATGCGGAGAAAGAAAAAGGGAAAAAATAACAGAGAGAAAATCTAGAGAGAAGAAAAAAGATAACCTCAGTCCTTGTGAGTGCAAGAAAATGATCAATAGAACACAGACACGTAGAGAGAGAAGCTATCAAAAGCTTAGAGAGAGAGAGAGAGAGAGTTGATTATGGATTTAATTAGTATTTATTTAAACCGACCATTTCAATAGTTTCTTTCCACATCATACAGAGAGAGAGGGGTTTTAATAAATTAAAATAATAATAAGTAAATAAATAAATAGCAGATATTCGTGTGTATTAATTAGATCCTCTTGTATAATTAGATATATATAATCTGATTGTAGTAGTTATGTTCTGTGTGTTTAATATTAAAAATAAAGTCAGAAGATAGAAATAATAATAATAATAATAATAATAATAGGTGATAATTATTGTGAAATTTGGAGGGAAAAATTAGGGATTGATGGTGTTCGATTGTGGTGGATCGTGTTAGTGAAGAAGGGGATGACAGCCAAGCGAAGAGGAAGAAACGTTCAAGAGCTATATAATGCGACGGACATAATTGGGGAACCAAAGGCATGTATGTTATTTTAATTTTAGGGCTTCTTTTCTTTTTCTCTATTAATTTTTGTTTAATCGATTGTTTCTTATTGATTTGGGATTGTTTGGGGTCACTTGGTCGATTAGTTTTTTCTTCTTCTTTTGCTCTATTGATTGATTGTTTTTATATTTACTTTGTGTTTTTGGCGTATGTTTGGAAAGTCTTAGTTTTTGCTGATTCGATTGTGATTTCGATTGTGCTTTTTCGTAGGCGAGGGCCGTTAGACGAAACTCCGAAGAAGTGCATGGTGAGGAGAAAGGGTAATTTACGTTCTGTTTTTCTTTATCTTGTTTTCTCTTTTCTTCACTCCTTTTCCCCATAGAGTTTACTTTAATTGGGAGCACCTTCAATTGAATGAAAATATGTATCTGTGTAGCATAAATAGATGAAATTGAATCCCGCAATTTGGTATCTCATCTGGATCGGTACAATTTAAGATGCATTGATTCTTTTCTTTCATTGAAGTTTTTCCAACGGAGTGTTTGGATAATAATCCAGCTATAAGTGTTATCTATAAATTTCCTTGAGCCATGGTGTTTTTATTTTATTTTATTTGTTTTTATTATCTTGAATGTGGACTCTCTTTACCATTGATGGAACATAGTTAATCTAGCAAATGCTGTATTCTGAATCAACTTTGAATTCAACCATTATTCTGAAGTCCTACAAGATTCCATATATTGCTGTTTCTTGTATACTTGCCAATGAACTTGTTCAAATGATGAGCACCGTTGCAAAACTAAGCTTTTGGAGACGTCTTGGGGCTAAGGAGAGAACACCTGTAGTGATATTGCTTGGGGTGCATTTACTTTACAGTGAAAGTTTTACTTTTTTCAATTTTGTTTTTTCTTTGCTATTGTCCACATAACAATTTATTTTCTTGTTGATTCCTTTTACAACCTTCTTAGGTTAGGAGTTATGGGTTGCTTGATCTATTTTTTTATTCTTTTTTTTTCCTGTCACATCAGTATGTCTTGTTGGTAAGCTTATCCTTGATAGGAAGCGGGTTTCTAAAAGGAATGATCTTATCAAGCACAATGTCTTTTGTCTATTTCTGGTGATCAAGCAAGTGCAACATTGTATTTTCCTGCTCCTTATTATTTCTATAGATGTAAAGGTGGTAGCTGCAAAACCTCTCACTACTAGAGCTAACCAATATATATATATATATATATATATATATATATATAAAGGGAATAAATCCTAGAAAAGATTGAAGGTACTCTCAGAATGGATTGCACTTTTGATAATCAAGGCATGCATTTTGTTTTCTGTGTGTTACTCCCTTCCTTGAGCATTGTAAAAGAGCAGTCGGCATTTGATAGGAGCTTGCTTATCATTGGTAAATGATTGAAGGTACTCTCAGAATTGGTTGCACTTTTGATAATCAAGGCATACATTTTTTTTTGTGTTATTCCCTTCCTTGGGCATTGTAGAAGAGTAGTTGGCATTTGATAGGAACTTGCTTATCATTGTTACCTTCACGAGGGTGTAAAAATGAAGCTGTCAAGGAATATTCTCTGTCATAGGAATACTTAGTTTTAATTAGGTACAGGTTGGTTTTCAACAGAGAAAACTTGTGATGTTGTATAGTTCTCCCTTGGTTTCAACCTAAAGACACAGTGATAGTTGATGCTCCTTGGCTATTTTAACTCAGATGATTGAAATCTACTTCTTTTTGTCTTTTTGAATAAATGTTTCCAATATGCTTGAAGTGCATAATCTTGAACGCTCTTAGGGGCCAATGGGAGAAGTTTTCTAGTTTGATTAAAGAGACAGTGTGCATTCCAGTTGAAGAAATAGTCACTCCTGGACTGGTTGAAGCTTCCCACAATTACCTTTTTGCTTGCCATTCTTTTGTCTTCTGTTGTCTTAATACAAAATAGGGATTGGATGTATATGATTTTTGAGGAAATATGAATGTGTGGAAAAACTATTGTTCTTTGGTTTCTCATGGAAGATAGGTGTTCAAAATGTTTCCTGGGGAGGATAAATCAATAAGACCATCTGTTAACAAAAGGATTTTTGAAATGCATATTGGATGAGTTGTTGTCTTATGAAGAAGTGTTTCATTATGGAAGGAAGCATCCTAATAGCACAATGGCTTACCACTGAACAAATATAAATAATTGCATGCTTTAAGCAGCATTGTCACAATTCAGTTGCTTTTGTTGTATCGGTTAAGTCTTGATTGCTGATAAAGATGATTATTGCAGCACGATCAGCCACAGGCAGCATGCAAGTAAATTAGCTCCCGCCTTTACATATGATAAGAAGACCGCAGCAAAAGTGCTTATTAGCTTAAATGCAAACCTTATATAGTCTGGTTTTGTTTTTAAATGTATGTGCATGGAAATTTACTATTTGAGGGATAGTTAAAGTGCCGTTTTTTGGTTTCTTCATTAAAAAGGTGTGAATCCCCACCCTTGCTTTGTTTTTCTTATCTGATCACCCATATTCTGCTTTATTTTTACTAGGAATCATCACAGGTTGAAAAAGGATTAGGCAAACCTTCCATGAGACGGAAAGTTCGTACCAGTGCTGAGTCTGGGACCTGTAATGTGTGCTCTGCTCCCTGTTCATCTTGTAGGCATCTTAATCTAGCCTGTATGGGATCAAAGGGTGATGAGTTTTCTGATGAAACCTGTCGTGTAACTGCATCAAGTCAGTATTCTAATAATGATGGTGATGGTTTAGTCTCATTTAAAAGTAGAGCATGTGACAGCTTACAGCATACCACCAGTGAAGCAAGCAACCTGCTCAGTGTTAGTTCAAGTCATGATTCTCTGTCTGAAAATGCAGAAAGTAAAGTAAACAGAAAGTCATCTGATGCTGATGCGTCAGCTGAGTCTCTGATGCGTCTGAAGATGTCCTCTGGTAGAGCTGTTGCAGAGGATCAGTTTTCTCCAAAAGCAGAGAGTTTTCCAGATCAGAAAACTTTCTCAAAGAACAATGTGGATTCTAAATCTGAAGAGGGTCATGATGATAACATGTCATGTGTTAGTAGAGCTAATGATGCAAGCAAAGTGGTTAGTTATTATAACAAGAATTTAGACATGAAAAATTGTTTGCACAGTTCAGCTTTAGAAGTGGAAGGATCTGGAAAGGCACCATTTTCTCATAAATCAGGTTCATTTGAGACTCCTTCAAATGATGTTGATGCTTGCAGTAGCTCACCAAAGGTCCAGACTAAGTGCCTTTCCTCTAATTCAAATGGGAAACATTTAGATGAAGATCCAGCTTTACATGACCATGGAAAACGGTTTGAATGTCCAACAGAACAAGTCAATCTATCATTGTCAAAAGAAGCATCAGCTAATATTGATTGTGTTGGCAACTTGGATGCACACAACATTTCTGATAACAATGCAAATGGTAAAAGTACCCTCAATGCAGATAGTTCCAAGGTTTCATGTAAAATCAATTCAAAGTTAGAATTAGAGGCAGACAAAGATAGTGGGGACCAAGCAGATGAGGGTTTTAAATGTTCTGACCAAGTTGAACGAAAAGAGAAGTTGAATGAGTCAGATGATTTAGCAGATATGCAGGAGCCTTTGTTGCAATCTGCATCTGGGGATGAGAGTGACGAGTCTGAAATTCTGGAACATGATGTGAGTAATTTTTTTATACTTGTTTAGGAAGAAGGATTGTACATGCATCTGCTTAATGAGTGCTTGATGAATGTTCACAGAACTTGTTTTTTCATTCTCTTTTCAATTTACACATCTTGCATTCTGGTAGTCTGGAATTATTTTCTCCCATCCAGTTTATCTCTCTGTTTCTCATATATGTGTGTGTTACCTTCTTTCTGTTTTTTCTATTCTCTGTGGTGTGCTCCTTAATTTCTGCCCTTGCAGTTTCTCCTCTGTCCTCTTCTGAACTATTTGCTTCCATTATACAGGTAAAAGTGTGTGATATTTGTGGGGATGCAGGTCGGGAGGATTTTCTTGCTATATGTAGTAGGTGCGCAGATGGTGCAGAACACATGTAAGAGTGTACAACTTTTGTCTATATATTCAGCTGGCAACCCAAACTGGTTATTTTTGTTTTTATCCTATCAATTGTTACATCACATTTTAACATGGCTATTGCTACTAATCAGCTATTGTATGCGAGAGATGCTTCAGAAACTTCCTGAAGGTGACTGGTTGTGTGAAGAATGCAAGTTGGCTGAAGAAGCTGAAAATCAAAAGCAAGGTAAAGCTGAAGTAGCAGTCCAAATTGTCATTTATTTTGGTGATAAAAAACCACTTACTGGACACAAGCATTTTCATACTAGTATCCTTTCCAAATTAATTTGAATGTTCAGATGCTGAGGAAAAAAGGATGAATGCAGCAAGTACTCAGAGCTCTGGCAAGAGACATGCAGAACACATGGAGCTGGCTTTGGCATCCAAAAGGCAGGCAACTGAAACAAGTTTGGCATCACCCAAGTCGTGCAGTCCTAGCAGAATAGCTGCAGTGTCTCGGGATACTTCATTCAAGAGCTTAGATAAGGGAAAAGTAAAGATAGCTCATCAAACATCTTTTGGCAATCGCTCCAATATTGATCTTCCGGAAATTGCGCGCCCTTCTGTGAATGGTCCACATGTTCAAACTCCCAAGGGTAAGAATCAGAACCTTGTTGGCTCATGTTCCTTGCTGTTCATATTCATGTCGTACTATGTATAGATGTTTTGAATGTTTGGCACTTTGGTTTTGCACCACTTCACAACTTTCAATGCAGTCCACAATTTATGTTTCATTAAACCAACATTAGATTTAGGATCCCATTTATGTGGATCTATGTTTCAATTTCAGATCCATTGGACAGCAATAGGTTAAAAAATCAATATCTTCAATTCAGATTTTTGTTTGCGTTGTTGATGAACAAAAATGTTTACATAATTGGAATGCCTATCAAAAAAAGGTTGACATGTAATAAATAGGGATGGAGAATTAGGATGTGATGTTTGGTCTGATAATCACTAAATACATAAAGAATTCATTAAGTGGTGTTAAAATAAAAAAAACTAATATGTTCGCACCATGCATAATATAAGGTTGTTTTTGTTTCGGGGTAAAAATTTGGAGGTCAAGTTTTAAGTTGTGAAGTATTAATGGTGTAAAAAAGTGGTTGAAGGGTCACGTTTTAATGGTGTTTGATAGGTGTAAATATATGTACAATGGTGGGACCTAATAAATTTTAAAATAAACATTTTAAAAATTATTTGTAATTAATGTTTGTTGGGGTGGCCTAATAATGATGTGCAAGTGTAAGTGGCAAATTGGGTGAGACTCTCCCCCCACTAGGTTAACCTATGACCCTCCATTATGGGGTTTAATTCAAATGTTAGCCCCTTATGTGTTTCCTCCAAATATGTTTTCAAATGAGATTAACCATAAAATTGATATGGACAGTTGAACAGACTCTATAGCTTTGCTCTTTCTAACATTTCTTAGAAACTTGGTTTTATAATGTCAAGCATCAAGTCAATTTCTTTTTTCTACAGGGGCCTTACTGAAGTCCAATTCGTTCAACACCTTAAATTCCAAAATGAAAGTGAAAGTTGTCAATGAAGTTCCTCAAAAGCATAAGGGTGCTAGAGAGAGTTCTCTTGATATGAAGGAGGGGACTGCTAGAATGATGAGGAAAAGTATGTCATTTAAATCTGCGAGCTCAGGCCGATCCAGCACTAATGAGTTGAAAGTTAAAATGCTTTCATCCAAATTCTCTCACATTCAAGATTCAAGAGGATTGAAACAGGTGAAAGACCGGGATGCTGTTGATAGAAAAAAATTGTTGAGATTGGGTCGCCCTCCAGGTAGTTCAATGACAAGTAATGCTGTTGTTTCAACACCTAAGGTCGATCAAGGGTTCACTACTCGTGGTGAAATTGTCATAGCATCATCCACAGGCAACAACAGAGAGTTGAAGTCCGCACAATCTAATGGAAAATTGGGTACCCTATCAAGATCAACTAGCAATGTAGGTTGTAAAGGTGCAGATACTCCAGTTACTTCAGGTATTCTTGATTGTTAGACTTGACAAAATATAATGTCGTCAGTTTTGCCTGATTGTATTTTGTGATGCACTTAATTTATTTTTTATTTTTTGGTAAGATAAACTAAGCTGCTATTTTATTATTGCCAATTCAGTTCAAGGCTCATCTAAAAATGGAATAAGCAGTAATTCCGCGGAACAAAAATTGAACCAAATTAGCCCCAAGGATGAACCATCATCCAGTTCTTGGAATGCTGCCAGTAATGCTACTGCAAATTTGCAAGATGGCCTTCCTCGATCACGGGAATCATCAAATCAAGGTGAAAAGGCTAGGGAAAATTCTCTTAGTCGCTTGAGACCTGCTGGTATCACTGGGTTGAAAAATGTCACATGTCAAAAGTGCAAGGAAATTTGTCATGCTACAGAAAATTGCACTGTTGTCAGTCCTTTGGCTTCGGGTACTGATGTATCTGCTTCTAGAATTCCTAAAGAGGAGATGAGCAAAGGTAGAAAATTGAAAGCTGCAATAGAGGCTGCTGCTATGCTTAAGAAGCCTGGAATATTCAGAAAGAAGAAAGAAATTGATCAATCCGATGGGTTGTCCTCGTCAAATGTGGATGAAAGTGGCGAGATAGCTTCTCAAGATCAGCTCTCAGTTCTAAATAAGATGAGTGAAGGAACAGATGAAGGGCAAGCAAACATCAGTGCTTCTTCATCGGATTTTTGCAAATCGACAATTATTAATAATGTGAAGCAGCTTAATGAGCACTCCAATGATGCTGTTTGTCCTTTCAAGGTGGGGTCAGATTCTATCGCCCCTTATTTGGGAAAGCCTGTTCATGATTCAGCAGAAAATTCTGTCCTTACAAAGATGGGCTCGGACTCCACTTCCCCTTACTTGGGAAAGCCTGTTCATGCTTCTTCTTCTGAGTTCTGCAAATCAACAAATATTAGTAGTGTGAAGCAGCTTAATGAGCACTCCAATGATGCTGTTTGTCCTTTCAAGGTGGGGTCAGATTCTATCGCCCCTTATTTGGGAAAGCCTGTTCATGATTCAGCAGAAAAGTCTGTCCTTACAAAGATGGGCTCAGACTCCACTTCCCCTTACTTGGGAAAGCCTGTTCAAGCTTCTTCCTCTGAGTTCTGCAAATCAACAAATATTAGTAATGTGAAGCAGCTTAATGAGCACTCCAATGATGCTGTTTGTCCTTTCAAGGTTGGGTCAGATTCCATTGCCCCTTATTTAGAGCCTGTTCATGCTTCAGCAGAGAAGTCTGTCCTTACAAAGATGTCAGCTATCCCAGAGCATGAATATATCTGGCAGTAAGTTTGTCTTTCTTAAAGTGTGTGCATCGACATTGGCTTTTCCTCCACATTCCTTGCTGCATGTCTTAAAAAATGCAATGTAGGTAAGCTTCTGTTATGTAAATACAGGGGGGTGTTTGAAGTGCATAGAGCTGAAAAGGTTATTGACTTGTATGATGGAATTCAAGCACATCTATCTACTTGTGCATCTCCTAAAGTCCTTGATGTGGTTAGCAAATTCCCCCAGAAAATTAAGTTGGATGAAGTACCTCGCATAAGCACATGGCCGAGACAATTCCTTGTCACTGGTGTCAAAGAGGAAAATATTGCTCTTTACTTCTTTGCAAAGAATTTTGAAAGGTGAATATGCCTATTCAGATTGAGTGTTTTTTACTTCATCTATTCATCTATTTGTTTTTTGTACTGCTCATGATACAGTTATGAGAACTACAAGAGATTGTTAGACAACATGATTAAAAAGGATTTGGCCCTCAAAGGATCATTTGAAGGTGTTGAATTCTTCATATTCCCATCCACACAGCTTCCAGGGAACTCACAGCGTAAGATTATTTGAAAATCATTTTATAAACACTGATTCCATGGCACCATAGTCATTTCCTCATAGCATTTGTGTTTTAAACCATGAAATGTTTGAAAGACCTATACCATCAAATATTGCCCCATGGATGTTGATGGAGCACCCAATCCCAACCTTCCTGTGATTTTCATTGGTTGCAGACTCCTATTTGACACTTATTCTGGACTAAGTAAATATTATTGTATAATTTTTTTGGGACTTGCTTATGTTATTGTTTACTTGGTTTTCTATAAAGCTAGCACCTCGTTACCTGTTGGAACATGCATAAAAGTTCAGATTGTTTTAAGTTTTATGAAGTCTAAGACTTGTCATCTGAGGTAAAGATTGGTAAACAACAGTTTTATGAATGCACCAACAGTTATATGGGCAAAAATGAATGAATTGTATGCACATAAGAAATGATCAGCTAGCTGTTAAAATACACTAGGTTGCTGCTAGCTGGTCATTTGTGAAGCATGACAGTTCTTTTAAAATCTCAGTTATAGGTATTATTCTCCTTTTAAGAAGAGAAACAAATGGGATAGCCTAGTGAATTTAAAAGCACTGTCATGCTAACTAATAATGCATAAGTCAGCTGGCTAGCCTTTAGCTGCTTTTCTGGTAGGAATTTGTGAGGAGCTTGCATGTATGCTCAAAAGTCATGGAATTAAAATAATATAGTTTGTGATTATTATTTGCAGGCTGGAACATGTTATATTTCTTGTGGGGAGTGTTCAGGGGAAGGAGATCTGATTGTTCAGATTCATTCAAGAAGTTAGTTATGCCCAGTTTGAATGGGGTGCCTATGGACAAAGACATTCCCGCTGCAGTCATGACTTCATCTGAGAATCTCTGTGTGCCTGAATGTATATTTAAAAATACATCTGCATGTGACAGTCCATGTTCTTCTGATGTGCATCTTGCAGCAAATGCTTCTGATAAACCAAGTGTTTCCTTAAATGGGAACTCTGATGACAAAGTATTTAATTCACAAACCAACCTAGAGAAGCAAGATGGTATAGTTGACTCCAGATCGTTGACAAAGATTCGAGGAAGTAGTAACCCATGGTGCCCAGAAGCTAGATGCAGCAGTCCTTGCCTGGTAATTTTTCTCCCTCACACATGACAAATGACAAAACACTTGATTTGGTTGATATTATACCATGGCTTTATCTATGTTGGAGTCTTTGTGGAATGGCTATCGTGTCTGGTGCACTATAATGCCAACAATAAACATATGATGCAACACATAAACAGATTAGTGTTGGATTTTCTTCTCATTTAATGTGACACGCCATCACTGATCAGCAATTTAGTAATCTTGTAAATTTCACAAGTTGTCATGTTTTGTTGTTTTGCCATATATTCAAAAGTTTAAGTGGCAGCAACATTCTGGTTTTCTTTTATCTCCACGATCCAGTCAAACCATTTAGTACACATGCTACTTCAGAAAGGTGGCACGGATGACTTGCTTGAATGTGGTTTCGACATTTGTGATTCATTGTAATTCTGTAAAGCATTTGGCTTTAGATTTTTTTTTTCTTTCTATTCCTAAACTATTCCTTTTCCTGTATGTATTAACATTAGATTTTTAAATGACATAATTTCTTCTTTGTAATTTGAATAGTTGCACCTGTATTTTCTTGACGGTATGCATATGAATGATTTTGTTATTTAATTTGGTTATATTGCCCAAGGACCAGGATATTTTGTACTCCTACAGACAGCTTCCCACAACCTCTCATACAATATTAACATGCTATTTGCTCTCCCCACAATACTTTATTGAAATCTCAACATTGTCTTCAGTCTGTGCCTGCAATGAATCATGGGCAGCTATTAAGACAAGCATTTGTCAACCCTTGCAACGAAACCCTTGACTCCTTCTATATTTCCAGGAATATCTTCCTGATTCGATGCTAGTTTTGTGAGAGATTTGGAGCAGTAGGGGATTTTGTTGCAGTTTGACTGACATGGGTAAACTTGTGAAATTTATGCTTCATGTTTGCTTGCTTTGATAGCGTCCATTGTGCATGACTATGGCTTTCATATTTTCTTGCTCTTTGAGGTCTTCAAGGCATCTCCATAAAAAGGATAAGAAAGAAAAAAGTCAAAGGTAGTGAATTAACTTTAGTGAGGTTCAAGCTCTTCGGTAACAATTGGTAAATAAGGATCATTAGGCTGCCCAGTTCTGCCCTAACAGGTTCAGGAAACAGTAGAGCTAGAAAATATCTAATAAAAAAAATTAAGCTAATTTGTACTAGCGAGATTTTTTTCAGTTTTCTAGACTTGTTCTTGAAAAAACATGAAAATTTGTTTTCTGTTCACTTTTTTCTTGGAAATACGTGCTTTTTAATTTTACATTCCTAAAAGTTGTTATCCAAATTCTCCACTTTAGAAGAGAAGGGCCTTGTTTAGTTCTGATATTCAAACTGTTATTCTTTGTTTTGAAGACAATCCAAGCAAGGCTGATGTTTCTATTTTCAAAAACTATCTACTTAGTGAACACATTCTCTCAATTTTCTGTATAGGAATGATTTTGGAATAAAGATGTATGCTGGATTTAAAAGTCGACAAATTGTTTTCTAAAAATGAAATCAAACTAAGTCTCTCTGTAAATATGTTCCTAAATATTTACTTTTATTTTTTGTTCATGCTCTCTCTCTCTCTCTCTCTCTCTTGGGTGCTGCTTATATGTATGGGTTTCGGTGACTTTTCTTGAGTGCTGCTCATATATGTGGGTTTCGTTGAAGCTTGTTTCAAGCTTCTTCTTCGCTTTCCTTTACATTTGAATGAACACTGACCCTTCTTTTTACAGGAAGAAGTTGGTCCTCCTAGGTGCAGTCTGGATGTGGACCTGAAACCCTGTACCGAGGTAACTCGGACTAATTCTGTCTCTGATGTGAAGGAGATACAAATTCATGAAGGTGCTTCATGTCTTGGAGAAGATATGCCATCCTTCAAGATTTTTGGTGTTGGTAGTCAAAATTCAGGCTGCAGGAGGATTTTTGGTGAGGATACAATAGTTGATAGAACATTCAGTGAGAAAGATACTATTATAGTTGAAAGGGACTTGAATGACGATAACGTGAATATGGATGTGGAGACTTTCTCAGGGAAAGGTCCAAGGAAACGACCATTTTTGTATTTGTCAGATAGTGCACCACTGATTTCGAGTAGCATGACTCCGTGGAACAAGGCAGACAATAATAATACGTTGGTGGATGGAGAGAGCATCAGTAAGAAGCTGAAGACGGGTTTTAGTGGGCTATATGGGGGTAGTGGTTCAAGAGATGAAAATTCTTTGAGCGGTAGTTTTACTTCACAGACATGTGATTTGGGTTCCAGCTCCTCCGTTGAGGAGAGGAGCTATGACAAAGCATCTGCTGAAAAGGTTATCTTGGAGGGCCTGGGAACTAGTGAAAGGTACTTCTTTCCCGTGGATTCACATCATGTCAAGGATAGTCGGTTGCCTGCTATCTCCATGCCCTGGAACTCATCAAATGATGAGGATCCAGTTATTGATGGGATTCCAAATCTTGAGCTTGCCTTGGGAGCTGAGACGAAATCCCCAAACAAGGGAATCCTGCCTTTCTTTGGAATGGCTGAAAAAAATCGTATCCAGAACAAGCCTCCGGACAAGGTAATGAACAAGGAAGAAGATGATGGTGTCTCTGCTTCACTTTCCCTCTCCCTCTCATTCCCATTCCCAGACAAGGAACAAACTGTAAAACCCGTTTCAAAAACTGAGCAACTTGTGCCTGAAAGGTGTCATGTGAATACTTCACTGCTCCTCTTTAGGGGCCTTTCAGATAAATAGGGCTATGGTGACTCTCACTGTGTACACATTGTGCCCCACATGGACGTGGTAAATGTGCCTCAGACATAATGATGGTCTTCCATGGGCTTCATAGGAAAATCAATTTCCATCTGTCCATAGACCCACACAGGATTTACTAATAATTTTTCTCCTTTTAACTTTTATGAGCTCTTTGTTTATGAGTGCCAATGTCACGGCTGTTTGTATATAAAGAGATTTTAAGCCGGCAGAGTCTTGAAATGCCATTAGATATTTGCAACCTCTGGTTCTTCTTCGACCACCTAGTTCTTTGCCCCCCACTTTTTTTTTCTTATTTTGCTTGGTGTTGGTGCTGTTGTCATTTTGAATTGTTTGTTGTCAGGAAAATGGTAGTAACAGATGATGCTTGTGACAGATCCTCCCTTTTTATTCCTTGTATGAGACGACTATAAGCTGTCAAGGCAGGTGTTTTCGAGTAGAGTAACGCAGGCATATTTCAAAGAATGCGTCTTGTAATTGCTGGGCTAGTAAGATGCCTTTGGGAATTCCCCAACGTTTTGGTACATCAGTAATGTGGTGGATCCTTTGGAATCAAACACCTGTAATGATATCATGTTGTTCCTATGTGCTTGGCGAGCGACGCGCATGGTACAATAGTACGGTAATAAGCTGCGTTCTGAGTCATACGCAACTGGGTGAAGTGAAGTGCCACCGTCGACTTCCATATGCGGACCCTGTAAGCTCAATAGGGAAAGGTTGTCCATCGCAATCTTTTGCGTGGATCAGTGGATACTTGTATCTAATTGCCACTGGGAAGTTTATTTGAGTTTTTATGTTTTTTTTTTTAGCATAGTAAAAAAATAGTAAAATAATACAATTAAAAAAATAATTAGAAAATTAGTACACCTTTACAGGTCCCAAATGACATCATTTGAATTTTAAGACCTTGATTCTTCCCCCTTTTCTCCCCTCACAACTACTATCTCCTCTCACCACTGCCTGAATTTTAAGCTCCCCCTTTTCTCCCCTCACAACTACTACTCATCTCTTCTTACCACTACCTGAATTTTAAGGAGCGGCGTTTGACAATTAATATAAATATTTACATGATATGGTATATGTTCATAATAAGATATTTCATTACACTAATTTGATCATGTTTATTAAGATATCTATATAATTTGATACATTATGCCCTCCAATATCTAAAACAAATTTGATTGATATACAATTTTTTTTATAATTATTAAATAATAGATTAATTTTATTATGGATAATGACTAATAATTAGTTTTTAATGTATATATATATATAGATTAATTACTTGGTATGGAAAACAATAATAACCATTTATGAATGTGTCAATAAGATTGCATATATTATGGTCAAAACTATACTTAATTTATAATGGATGAACTTTGAGAGGATAGGAAGATTGAGGATCTTGAAGTAATATTAGTGAAAGATAAGATTGCTAATTGTGAGAGTATTGAGGATGTTGATTAGTCTATGAGCATCCCAAGCTCATCCATGAGTTGCTTAGATCTGTCCATGAGTATCCCAAGCTTCTTTATGAGCATATATGAGTTGAGATGATACAAGTCTTCCTTACACCTACCTGGATATTACAAACTCGTTATTGAGTTGGACAAGTTGGTGTAATGCTTCAGACACGTTCATAGGTATTCTAGATTGTTTTACGAGCTAGAAAGATTATTAGATATAGTTACATGTTATTAGATGTTATAAGAATTGTGAATAGATGTATAGTTAATTTACTTTTTAATAAAATAATATATTGTGTTAATTGTCAATCTAAATTTACTGAATATATTATGTAATACTTATATAAATTGTATTTTGATACTAAAAAACTAGTTATTTAAATTGTGTGAATTGCTATTTTCTTGAGTAGAGAGTTATGATAAAATGGATTGTCTTATGATGAGTTTGTTACAGGAGAGTCATAAATATTATCTATAACACTCTTAACTATGTTAGATCTCTTAATATTTTTTTTACTGTTACATTACAAAATATCTTTTTTAATTGTGCTAATTTACCAAAACACTTTAGTTTACTCAGCTTGGTACTATTGGTTATGAAACTTAAGCCCCTTCATGAAATATTGTTTGTTTTGCTCTCATATGGTCAAACCCCTATATGTCTGTGAGTTTTATACTGATAAAACGTAGTATCATGCTCATGATTAAAACCATTAGATTTCTTATCTTCTTCTTCATCTTTTTCTTTTTTATAAACTTATTTGAAGGTGAAATAATTCGTTTTACAAGTCTTTTGCCCTCAAGGGCTCTACAAAATAGTTAATGTCAAATGCTAGCTAATTTAGTTTTCAATCCACTCATGTCATTCATAACCTCTCCAAATCTCGTGTTCATCATCTTATATTGTTGTTGGATAATTAAATAATCTTATTCTAGATTATTCTTATCATTTAGTGGTGATGATCCACTTTTGATTAATATCATTAAAATCTTAAAAAAACATGTTAGCAATAAAAAAAATATATTTTCACATACTTTCTCATATGTATATGCTAACATGTATCACTCCTTTTGTTTTTCATATACATTCTTGATTTTTTACTATAACAAGCTCACTTATCGCCTTTTATCACTCAATCTAAAAAAAAAAATTAGTTATTTAAGGAACTAACTCACAAAAAAGTGGAAAAATTAATCACTTGGTAGTAAATTCAAAATAATATGGAGACTTAAGAAGTAATAAAAAGACAAAAACTATCAATATAAAAACTATAAATATGAAATTACAAATAGCAAAATGCAAGTGTGAAGTGTTAATGATACGAAGACACCTAAAAAATATGTTAGAGAATAAAAAACTAATGAAATAAAACTTAAATAACCTAAATTAAGCAAATGCACCATATATTTTCCTTTTGACTTTAGCTTAAACTAACATGAAAGAAAGTATTGATACAAAAAATTACCCCTTATAATTTTCAAAAATAACCCAACAAAATACATTAAAATAATCCTAGAATCAAGATAAGTCATTAAAATATCTAAAATCAAGAATTTTTAAATTTGAGTTGTCAAATCTAAGATTTAATGAAAATCTTATTTTTTTCATCAATTTTATTTTAATCTCCTATTTTTCCTTTTCCTCTTTAGTTTTTTACATGTAGCTCACTTGATTTTTTATCTTCTCTTTGCTCATCATTTATATATATATATATATGGTAAGGATGCAAATAAAAATATAATTCAATTCATGTACTATCATAAAATTTTCAGTATCTTAAGGGACTTTATAATAAAAATTGAATTAATCTTTGATACATTTCCCTGTTTTTTCTCTCTATTTATACTTTGAAAAAACATGCAATATAAAACTTAATTTAAAACTCATAGCATTGATCTTTTATTACATAAATAAAAACAATGAAACAATTACATTACAACAAGTTTTCACTCAATTTTTTAAATTAAAAAATTCATTAATTTTTCTTGTTTATAAGACCACATTAACACATCGGATAACACATAAATTGTTTTAAATACTTACATTAATTAAAAAAAACAAAAGACTCTTATAATTTAAAAAACACGTTTTGTTTTAGGAAATCTTTGTAATAATTATTGATATTGTTTTTATTAAAACAAAATATATTTAGAATAACAATAATAATAAAAAATTCAACCGGGAACGTAATTGTAGAGAAAAATATTTTTAAGTTACATGCATTAGATAAGTAATTATTACGATGAGAATAATAAGTATCCAAGTATTTTGTGGTAAAATCACTAAAAATGAGTTTTTTTTAAAAAAAAAAACCAGGGAAAACATTTGAAAACTAATTTGATGTCAAAATAAATCATGCAAACATCTTAGAAGAAACACAAACATAAATAATATTTATTGGAGAAATGTTTTATTTATTTATTTATTTATGAATTGAAAATGACATAATTAGAGATAGAGGAACACAATCAACTTAATTATTTGTAGATAAATAAAAGAGCTATGAAAATCAACTTACGATTTTTGAATCGATATTAACAGCATTTATTTCAAGGATCCATACGTACAGTGTCAGAGATCAACAAGCTTAGATTTTCCAATAGGCAACTAAAAAACAAAAAGACAAAATAAATCTGAAGGCGGAGAACCCGAAGGAGTACGTGCTTTGGGCTCAACTGCAGAATTGTCTTTACATGGATGGTTTCGGGACTTCATCATCTGCACTTTACCATACTGCCCCTCACTCTTCAAAATAAAAAATAAAAAATAAATAAATAAATAAATTTTATGTTTATTGTAAAGTAGTGTTTGAGATTGCATTGGAGCTTATTTTTTAAGTTTTTTTTATTTAAAAATATATTAAAATATTATTTATTTATTTATTTTTAAATATTTATTTTATATATTAGTCCATTAAAATTATTTAAAATCATAAAAAAAATTTATTTGAAGGAAANACCATGTATAAAATCAAAAGCTTTTTAATGTAAACAAAATTGAATGTGTAGGCATGTCAAATTTTCTGACATAAAAATTAATTATGAATAAAAAATAATATATATATATTTATATTTACTTAAATAAATTGAGAATTATATATGCTAATAATATAATTTTTTTATTAATACTAACTAAAAACTAAACCAAAAAGTTGAGAAATATATGCATATTAAGATATCAAATCTTATATCACAATTATATATTCAATTAGATTTATTAACTTTATTTTTTAAAATTAATTTTTTATTTAATTAAATAATAATAAAAATAAACAATCACACACATAAGTGATTGAATAAAATTCAAGTACAGAAATTGTTATATTAGATTGTATCAAAAAAACATTTGCTAGTATTAGAAAAATGTTATAACTTTATTTGAATACTAGGTAAAAATTAAATGATATTTTATAAAAAAATAATACAATTTTTTTTTAATTATTAATTAATTAACTTTAATTAGTTTCATTAAAATTAAATACATGTTAGGTTGTGCATGCCACTCATGTATTTAACTAATCTATCTTAATTAATTTAAATTTAAATCAAAAGAGAAAAAAAAAAGAAAAAAAAAGTTAAACAAGGATCAGGTTTCTAGGTCTGACCTAATAAAAAAAAAGCCATGTGGGCAGACCTGCAAGATCAAACTCCCTCGCTATGGCCAACTTGTTTCTTAACAGAATATATATTCAATCAATATGATAATTGATTGTTTGTTTTTTTTTGGGTTTCCTTTGAGGTGACAATATTCACAAAAATGGCTTATGAAACGGTGTAATTACAAGGATATAATTGGAAATTAACGCGGTGCTTGAAAACAGAAGAGCTAATCTAGCAGAGCGAATTAAGAACCACCGGTGAGCATTCTTCTTCTTCTTCGTCTTCATTTCGGGCTTAAATAGTAGCGCGTTACATCAAATTAATTCACACTTTCTATCTTCTAAAAACGATTTGTTACTTCCTTTTCTCCCTTGACTATTAGATCTCCATGGCTACTTCTGTTGCTCCTGTTTCAATCTCATCAGGTATAATTATAACTTCTTCCTTCTCTTCCTTTTAGTTCGTGAAGGGTTTTTTTTTTCTTGAACGTATAATCTTCCATGGAGTATTATTATTCAATGTTTTTGATTATCACAATTGAAGTGCGAGGAGAGAATCCTGAGAGTTTGTTTAATTTTGGGTGCATGTAGGTGGATCTCAACTTAAGGCACGTCCCCTTTGGTCGACAAAATCCATTTCACTTGCCAAATCTCCAAGACTGGCAGTTAGAAGGAAATCAAACCCAGTGGGAACCAGCCCCAAGTTGGCAGTTCGTGCCCAATACAAGTATGCTTGTTGTTCTTGATTCCCACATCCATATTATTTGATATCACGAACTGACAAGCCTTTTGAAAAATAGTCATAATGTTGGTATCCCTATTTCATGCCAAGAAATGCACGAATACGCTCATTTCCAACTGGGATTTAAATGTGTTGGCCTAAATTTTGAGGGTGCAATTTTTGCTTGCGAAGTTTTTAATATTAGAGGGTTGTTGAGTCCATTAGATCAGATCTCTGATATCCATTAGAACTTGGAAGAGTTGAACCCCATTTACATCTATCTCATTTTTCTTATCTGAGCCGAGCCCCTGGTTTTGTCTATTAATCATTTATGATGTTGATTCATTTCTCCCTTTGGCAGCTGTTGTTTAAAGTAGCCCAGTACTCTTTTGTTGTAACTCAATCATCATCTTCTTTTGTTTCTCTCTGTTATATGCAGTGATGGTAGCAGCGGTGGCGGCGGTGATTTTGTAGCTGGTTTTCTTTTAGGAGGTGCTGTACTTGGAACTGTGGCATATATTTTTGCTCCTCAGGTGATTAGATTTCTTGCCTTTAAATGATTTTGGGCTACAAAGTGCTTGAATGCTTCGTATAAGGGATTTAAAATGTTGGCTGTTCATCGAAATAAATCATCCTGCATGTCTCAATTTGCGCAACCTTTGCACAACAATTGGTAAGAACATGTTGCATCTGGTCCAGTGTGGCTCTGGATGTCTAAATGAAAGTAGTAGAATGTTCAATCTTCATGCTTCTCAAAAGGCGTTTGTTTGTTATGCAGATCTAACAGTAGAATCTGTATGGTTGCCTGTCTTTTTTTTTTGTTCTTCATTCTACTTCTTGATAACAATGTATCCATAGCCTACTCACTACTATTGAAATTAAATAGCATCTCATACTTTGCATGGCATATATTCAATACGCTTTATCTTGATATTATCTTTGCTCTGCTGTTTGCTAGCCTTTTATTGCTCCTGTTCTCCATGGTCTGACACGGGCTCTTCCCTTACCTGCCTGTTAACTAATCTAATGATCATGGCATAATTTCAGTTCTTCATTAAATAAACTATCAGAGTGTCTTATTTCATTACTTGTAGCTGTCTGTCTGTATTGCTGTGATTTTTCTTTTATTTCCAGATGCTGCATGTCTCTCCATGATGACTCATTATTACTGAAGTTCTGTGCATGAAGAAAAATTGTTCATATATGCTTTATCAAATATATTGTTGTTGGATGGAACCAAATGCTCTTTGTTGCTCTTGTTTGAGAAATGCTTATGGTTTATTACTCTTTTGAAGTAAAGGGTGTTTCTAGTATGAGCTGGTTTCATGTTTGTTTCCTTGTATTGTTCAGATAAGAAGATCCCTGCTAAATGAAGATGAATACGGATTTCAGAGGGCCAAGCGGCCAATATACTATGATGAAGGTTTAGAGGTAATTACATTTTATTCATCATGCATCTTTTCTGCTTGTTGGATAGCTATGAAAGAATTTAACATCGGACATCCTTCCCTTTCCTGGAAAAAAGCAGAAGACCAGGAAGACCTTGAATGCAAAAATCAGCCAACTGAATTCTGCTATTGACAAAGTATCTTCTCGTCTGAGAGGTGGCAATAATTCTCCTCCTGTGCCTCTTGAAGCTGATCCTGAGATGGAAGCTACAATGTGAGATTCGTTTCTGTTTGTTCATAATAATTTCTGAGACCATGTAATGTTCGAAGATCAGCATGAACCATGTGTTTTTTCCATTACTGTTGATTAAAGGTTGCTTTTTGTGATGTTTAAATGAGAATATGAACGATGTAGTTAGCTGTTTTAATGGTCTAAAAGTTTAGGGATTATGTTTGAAAGCCATATAAACAGCATTCTACAGCTGCTTTAGACATTTTTTTCTGTCCGTTCTCTTCTGATCAATGCTAGAACGAGTTCAAGCCTTGTTTAAGAGACCAGATGACCTCTTTTATTGAGCTGTGACAGCATCACGGATCTTTGAATTGATCTTCAAGAATCATTTTCATATCTGTGATTGCACCATGCTGATTTTTTCTTTCTAGTTTAGTCCTGTTTATTCAATTGGTGCTCGGATCCTTGGTGTCCATGTTGAGCCCTGGTTTTAAGTCTTAACAAAATATTTATGTATGAACTGCTACAAAAGGATGCTGGTAGGATGATATAAAACTGTCCTGAACTTCCAGTCAGTCTGTTTCCTTGACAATCTTCAAATCTCGACTTTAGTGTAAATTTATTGGTTATGAGGTGTATGTGATAATTGACTGCTGAACTTCACACCATTGACTGGAGATTTTACCATATGACTGGGGCTTTAAGAGATAGGACCGCGCAGGGTTTGTGCATACTTTGGTTGTTACGAGGTCCTTGACGGACTGAATGCCGGATTCCTCCTATTCCAGTAATCTAAAAGGCAAGCGTTTGGTAGCGTTGCTGTTTTCTGTTTTTAAATTTTTGAAATTAGTTTTTAAGAGAGAACAGAAGATACAGAGTAGACTAACAAGGAAAAACGCAAGATATTTTTGTATATTATTTCTGTGTAGCCGCTAATGCTTGAGGGTATTTGGGAAAATTAAGTAGCAAAGTTTCAGAAAAGGAAAACTGGCAAGAAATATATACTATCACTTTTAGAGCACCTGCCAAATCAAAATTACTTTTTCACCAACTTCAACAAATTATGCCCGAATTGTTCTTGAGAAGTAGCAAAGCTTGAAACTATTAGATCCATCGATATTCAGTGGTCGGGCATACATCTTGCTACACTTCATGAGCCCCCCACAGGGCAATAAATAATACAGGAAGCATGTTTTCTAATCCTGGCAACTTTATTTCAGATGCTGTTTTATGAGCTATTTTTTTTCTCACTTAAGACATAAACATGGCCAGGCTTTATTAGCAGCTTAATCAATCAAATCTTGATGAGCACCTTCACGCAATCTGGTTGCTTTAACAGCTCAAATGCTTTCTCGATATCTTGTAATGTAACTTCATGAGTCAAGAGTTCATCAAGATCGAATTCCTGTCAGAAATTAAGCAGACCAGCCGTCAGTTTCTCTTGATTTATGGAGTTCCTCATTCCAGTGGCATGCTATTGTCAAGTAAGGACATACCTTATTTTTGCATTTCTCCATGAGGATGGGAAGGTCAGATTTTACTTTGAGCCCTCCAAAAATGGACCCCTTTAGGGTTCTTCCACTCAAGAGAGGAAAGTAATCGATCTTTACGCTGCTGATTCCTCCGCCTATAACAATTGTTTTTCCTTTTCCCTAACAACCAGCATCAAGGGAGAAACTCTTATTGAATGATGGTTCTCCGAACATCACAAATCGAGTTAGAATATGATTTGCTGATTTTACTGCTTTCTTGTAGCAGAACAAAACAGAGCATGGGTTAGAACAGGCGAGGGATTATGGGCATGCATTATACCTCTTTTGTGGCTTGGATGGCTTGATTAATCAAGGACTCGGCGCCAACGCACTCAAAGCAATAATCCACTCCCATTCCACCAGTCAGGTCTTTTATCATTTGTGAAATAGATTTATCCGAACACTCATCAGGGTTAATGAAATCGGTCATTCCAAAAGCTAGGCCCTTGTCTTTTTTCATGCTATTCTTATCAACGCCGATTATCTTAGCTGCCCCTAGCATTCGAGCTCCGTCTGTGACCTGCATTTACAGAGATTTTTGAGAGACAAATAAGGGCATCAGCAAAAACCCTCTTCTTTTTTTCTCAAGGAAAGGAAAGGAAAGGAAAAGAACAAAACAAACCCCGAGTCCAACAGCACCAAGGCCTAAAACAGACACAGTTGATCCCATTTTAACCTGAGCTTCCTTCCAAGCTGCTCCAAATCCAGTTGAAAATCCACATGATAAAACACTGGCATGAGGCAGAGGTATGCTTGGATCGATCTTGTTTACATAATTGTAATCAATAACCATGTATTCCGACCAAGTGGAGCAAGTAAACATGTGATACAACTTCTGCCCTTTGATGGACATTCTTGAAGTGCCATCTAACATTAGACCACTACGGCTTAAAGGGTATGTCAGGCATAAATTGGTGTTCGCTGATGTACAATTCTCGCAGGCCTCACACTCTGCTATCATTGTCGGTATCACATAATCTCCTTCTTCAAGACCAGTTACTTCATCACCAAAGCTCTCCACCATTCTTTATTGGGAGTACAATTCAAGTTATTGTAAGATCAGCTCTTTATTCATCAAAAGCTAGCTAGCCCAGCTTTTGGGCTCTAGTTTTGATATATGTAGAAAGAAGAGGGCTTACCCAACGCCTTCGTGGCCCAGGACTCGAGGAAAAAGTGCCCGGAAAAGTAGATAAAATGGTGAAACAAAGTAAGCTGGAAAGACATTAATAATAATTATGCAAGGATGATCATGAAAATCAAGTAAATTGTATTACAACAGGATCTCCTTTGCGTCTGGCACGTAAGACATCAGTGTGACACAAGCTTGCATATAGCATCCTCACTCGAACTTCAGTTGATTTTGGTGGTTCTATTTGTATCTCTTCAACCTTCAATGGCTCCCCACATGCCCATATTACTGCCGCTGTCAGAAGATGCCCAGATGGCAAGTTAACGATTGAAAGCAAAGGAATTATCTTTCTGTGGCTACGCGCGCAAAACATATGAAGCAAACTCATTCATCAGCATACCTTTACATGTTATAATCTGTGAGCTGCGGCTCTTCGACATTGCTGAGGAATGCTTATGCTGTGCAAGCAGCTAACAAATCTAAAGTAGGAGTTTTGATTTTAGAATCTGGATTGCTGAGGAACGCCTTTGCTTATGCTGTGCAGGCAGCTAACAAATCTAATGTAGATAGAGAGAGAAGGGTAGATTGGGACAACTACTCCGGACCTCACCTGACCTTAATTTAGGATTCGGACTCCTCCCCCATCTATTTGTATCTTATGCAATGTGCCGGCAGTTGTTTTACAACGAGTATTTAATTTTGTGTTTGAATTATTTTTTTAAATTATATTTTATTTAAAAAATATTAAATTGATCCTTTTAATTGTTTTAAGAAGACGTTGATGTGTTAATATTAAAAATAAAAATATTTTAAATTAAAAATTATTTTTTAAAAACACATCACAATACAAAACATATAAATTATTTTTTGATTGAGAAAAATATTAAATTGATATATTTTTTAATATTTTTAGAAGATATTTACATGTTAATATTAAAAATAAAAAATAATTAAAAAAATATTTTAAATTAAAACTTCTATATATGAGCTTTCAATTAGTTTATGATAAAAGACGTGTGGGGTCTAAATTAACGAGACTTGAAAACGATTTCTATATAAGAAAAAGATTGTCTTTGTTGTTTAGGATACTTTATCATAAAGAATAATAAGTTTATCAGTTTTGTTGGATTATTTTATATTAAAAGATAAATTTAATTTATTAATTTTAATTTTAGCATGATTTGGTTTTAATTTGGTTATTTTATATTAAAAATAAAAAAATTATATTATTTTTTAAAATTTTTTATAGTTTTTTAATGATTTTGATTCCGATTTAATTCGAGTTTTTTTAGTTTGATTTAATATTTCAGTTTTAAAATTATAAAATTAAATTGAATATTTTAATTGGTTTGATTAATTTTTTTTATTGTTTTATAATTTTTATATTTTAATTAATTTTTTATTTCTTTCTCGGCTCTAATTACAAACGTCATTTTTCATGCACCAAAATAGTTTAATAAATTCATCGGGAAATTAAAGGGAATCGTTTAAAACAGTGATGCTAACGTATGAAAACATTTAAATTGCGCTTTTATTTACAATTTATCACCTCATGATTGGCCCCAAGACCGCATATATAATTTTTTTTTGCAGTAGGAAAAATATAATAAACCGAGTTGCTCAATAATAGAGCATGTCCTGTGGTCCCCATCAATATTAATGAACAGCTGGATTCAAAATTATTGGTGACCGAGCACCCACCACCACCACCACCACCTGCCTTGTACATACTATTACACTATAAATATCATACACGATACTTGAGAAATTAGTAAGTTTTTGCTTCAGCCGTCGGAGTTAATAGTATTATGTTATAGATCATTGCTCTGCCCACCACGTCACTTGTTGATCTCCAAGTTTTCTTGCGTTCAAGTTTAGTGTCTTATTTTTATGATTGAATTGGTTTTAGAAATTATTTTTTATTTATTTTTAAGTGTTTTTAAAAGATTTTAATGTTATAAAACTAAAAATAAAAAACAATTTAAAAAATATTTTGATGTGTTTTAAATTGATTTTTTTTTTGAAAAACAAGCACCACAATACTAGATATAAATATGTTTTTTGAAAAAAATATTAAATTAATATTTTTAGAAAATTTTGACATGTTAATGTTAAAAATAAAAAAATATTTTTGAAAAAAAATCACAACAATATTAAACATACAAATTATTTTTTTCTGAAAAACTATTAAACTTATACATTCTTTTCAATGTTTTTAGAAGATTTTGAATGTTAAAAATAAAAAATAATTTTAAAAAAATATATTAATTTATTTTAAATTGAAACTTATGATAGGAGCCTTCAATTTAGTTTAAATAAAAATAATTTATGATAATATATGTTAAGAAATTATAATTCAAATTTTATTGTTTTTTTAACAAATAATAAGATATTATTAATTAAAAATTTAAATACATTCATTCAGAAACAATTTATGTGAATTAACCATAGAATTTACATTATCGTTGATTGATTGGTTTTTCAATAGCAATAATTATTAATAGATTAACGGGAAAAGATAAAAGAGTGATGGGCGTGGGTGGTGTCACCCTCTCCGTAAAAATTATTTTTGATTTGCTATCTAATAATTATGAAATTATATTATTTTAGAGTTATTAAGAGTTTATATAGTTATTAATTTTAATATATATATAAATTATTTAATATATATTATTAGTTAATTTTATAATGCATAAATCATAATAAATAATAAAGTGATGAGTAAAATATTATTTCATAAGGATTTGTTAAAATTACTATCAATTATTAATTTTTTTTAAATTATGATATATTTGAGGTGTTGAATGAGATAGTTTTCAAAATAGAAATTAATAATTAAAAACAAATAACTAATTGATTAAATACTATTTAATTCACTTATATTGGTTCTAGAATTTATGACATACCATAACTATTTCTATGTGAATTTTCTCAATTAAACTAATTATTCCTAGTATTGATAATTAGTTTCTTCTAATTCAAATACTCTTTCAAGTATCAATAAATTATTTTAACAAACAAATTTTATATATTTTATGAAATTTTTGAACTTTTCAAAATTTATTAAGTATTGTAAAACCTCTAGGGATTACAAATGTTCCTAAAATATCTTTATCCTATATATTTTTTAAAGCATTTCAAAAAATAGCTAAAACAATTATACTTCTTAATCTCAAATTAAATTCCAAATCATACAGATGTTGGCCAAATATACACAATCATTAAACATAATATTTCAATCAAAGAAATTGTTCGTATATTCATAATAAGGTTACATAAAACCCCCCCAAAATAGAGATATACTCTATAGTTAAATTAAATAGAAACAAACTTGATACGATAAACATCACTCAAAAGCAAAGAATGACAGTAGAATAGATAAGTGTCTTCCAAACTCTGATTTTCATCCCCTTGTTTGTCCTTGTTTTTGTCTCCATTTTGTCTCTGTTTTTCTCTCTCCTTTTATGCCGACTCCTCTCTTCTTTTGGTATATCATGTGGCTTCTTTATATCTCTTTGTGTGCCTAATTAAACCCCTTCTTCTCTCTTTTATATTCTAGCCTTTTTACCCCTAGATAAAAAAAGAAAATTTCCTTCTCTATTTCGTAATCCTTTACTATTAGGGTATTGTGAGCTAGATTTGAGATAAGAAATATGTTAATTTAAAGATCTCTATTTTTGGAGAAATTATAAAAAATTAAAATTTTTTTTTCTAACAAAACCAATCTTGTAATTTTTGGACCTCTTAGACTTGAGATATAGACCATAACTCTAGATAACATTTGGAGTGCATGAAGTTCAGG
Source organism: Populus ilicifolia (assembly GCA_015708895.1). NCBI lineage: Eukaryota > Viridiplantae > Streptophyta > Magnoliopsida > Malpighiales > Salicaceae > Populus > Populus ilicifolia. The sequence continues at coordinate 75,524 of SRLM01000840.1, read as the reverse complement.
TCTGATTCAATCCCTGTTTTTGAATTGCTTTTTGGACTTTAAAAAAGCAAAATTGAGTTCTATGCCCTTCATGTGTTTTGTAGACCTTCATCTCATATATTTGAAAATGGTGATGAATGTTTGGAACTGAGTTTTATAGCTTTCTTTACAGTCCAAAATCAATCAATATTTGGTTTTACTGTTAGATTTTTCCTACTCAATAAGCTAGTATCTAAAAACATATTAATTTCCTATAAAGCCAATAATTCAAAAAAGTTCCAAAATTCTAATTAACTTGTGCAACACATCCAAAATATTTCAAAATCAAGCATGAATAGTAGAAAATATACATGCTAAATATTCTTTTATCATACATGGAAGCTAACCAGACATGTATATTAATAATCTTAAAAGTGTATTTTTATCAAGGTTCTATACTATCATTTTGCACTTAAAGTATCAATAACTCAACTAAAACATGTTCTATAATAAAAAGTTTGATACCATAAGGTACCTTTAATTTATGATAAATGTTCATCCTAAATGCAGGTTTATCATATAAATGAAATGATTGATTGATGAGTTGAAGTATTGAAATTGAAAGGACAAAAAGAGGGCCAAACTTAGAAAATAGATGCTAGTGCAATCCAAATTGGAACACTATTTGATAATTGAGTCATATCTAGAGCTGTAAATCTCAGATTTAGGTTTACTTTATATAAATGAAAAGCTAAGACACAGGTCTAAAAATTTCATGGGAAGTCAAGACTTAATCTTGCTGTTTGGAAGTCCAAATCTTAGTAGCAACGTAAAAGTCTGAATTTGTCCCGTAGCCTAGATATTGTTCAGTGTTCAGCCCATATCTCGAGTTCTAGAAGTCCAAATACTTTACTTTTTTTTTCCTAGAAAGCTAAGACAATTTTTAGAACTTTCATGTGGAAGTTCGGTTCAAATTCTAACATGATCAATGATGTTTTAGTTAGACAAAAAGATAAAATTGTCATCAAGTTAAGATGTGGCCACCCATTCAACAATTAGTCATCAAATCAATAGTTCTAAATTTTAGCCTATAAAAAGAGGTATTTGTCATGCATTTAGGCATCTTGGTTTTCAGATCAAGATCATGCTCTTGCTCTCTCTTTATTGTAATGGTTAAGTTTTGCTTGTATTAATCTTTTCTTTATGAATATGACATGACCAAAAGATTGATGTCTTCTCCCAAGTGCTGGAGTGTTGAAGTAATAAATAACTCAGTAAGACTAGGATCGAACTACATGGAAGTTAATTATATAAATTATAACAATAACAACAACAACAATAAAAAAGAACAAGAATAATAATAATTTGATGAGAACTTTGAGATGAAAGATCAATGTAAGAATTAGACAATTATAATAACAAATGTGAAGGTTAAAGGATCCACTAATGGTATCTGAAACAAGTATAATATAAACTCTTATTATTCAATTGGAAACCACACATAAAGAAGGTTCCAATTAAATTATAAATTATTAATATGATTACATTCGTTGTCTTATTCAATTAATACTAATACTTGTAAATATTGTCAGGCATTCATGATTATAACTTATGTTAACAACAAATCAAGTTCCTTTCATAGCACAGGTGTCGGTTATACCATACAATATGGCTATGAAAGTGCCAAGCATTTGTTGTAACAAGTATTATATAACATAAATCTAGATTAGTTATTTAACAAGCAAAGTATTAAAGAGTGAGCAAGATAACAAATACAAAACATGTTAGTATCAAATACTAAAGTCCATATTGAGTTTAGATTATACTTATTCTTACACCATTAGTGTAACCTTTTCACCTTGATATAATAAACTTAACTAAATATAATGAAAGAAAGAAAAATAAATAAAAAAATAAGAATATAAATAAGATAATAGTTAACTAAGTAAATGAAAGGAAATGAAAGGCATAAACTTGATATTAATGAAAGGAAAATATAAACATTACAAAAAATACAAAGAGAAAAAGAAAGAGCATGATCTTAATCTAGAAACCAAGATGCCTAAATTCATGGCAAATGCCTCTTTTTAGAGGCTAAAATTAGAAACTATTGATTTGATAACTAATTGATAAGTGGGTAGCCAACTCTTGACTTAATGACAATCCTTATCTTCTCTTATCTACCTAAAACATCATTGATAACATTAGAATTGAAACTACTTGAAAACATGAAAGTTGTAGGAAATTATCTTATATTAATGAAGGTCATTTGAACTTATAGAACTCTAGATATAGGCCAATGACTAAACAGTGTTTGAGCTGCAGGACAGATTCAGACTTCTTTATTGTTATTACAATTTAGACTTGAAAATAGCCTTAGTAAATCTTGGGCTCCATATAAAAGTTGTAAATCTATATCTTACCTTTCTATTCATATAAAGTAGACCTAAATCTGAGATTTACAACTCTAGATATGACCCTATTACTGAACAGTGTTCTGGTTTGGACTGCACTGACATTTCTTTTCTAAGTTTAACCATCTCTTTGTCCTTTTAATTTCAGTTCTTAAACTCATCAATCAATTCTTTTTATTTATGTGATGAGTTGTATTTAAAATGAACATTTACCATAAATTAAAGGTATCTTATATTATTAGATATGTTATTATAAAACATGCTTCAGTTAAGGAGTTATTGATACTTTAAGTGCAAAATAATAATATAAAACCTTGATAAAAATATACTTTTGAGTACTAATCACACCCCCTAACCAGCTTATTACTAGTCCTTAATAATCAAAGCGTTAAAATAGAAAAATAATTTGCAAATTCCACAAAGAAATGTATTTATCATTCAACTTCCATTAATCTATTTGGATAAATATACTCTCATTAAATTTACATATGTGCTCAATACCTCTTAAATAAGATATTAATAAATTTTTTTTTGTACTCAATATATCAACATAAAATTTTTGTTATGATCTTCCCTAAGGTTGTATATACCTCTATTAGATGTATAAGGTTGAGTTTTACTAGGTGTCTTATAAGTACGTGCAATGTCCTAATTTTAAGTATTTTCAGCTAACAAGTCTAAATACTCCATTACTTCATCAGGGTCTTTATCTTCAATAGTTCCATTACATATCAATTCAACCATTTGCCTATCTTTAGGTGTTAACCCTTCATAAAACTATAAAACCAATCTCCATATTTCAAAACCATGATGAGGGTAAGTATTAAGCAAGTCTCGATACCTATCCCAATATTAATAAAATGTTTCTCTTAGTTTTTGAGTGAAAATGGTGATTTGTCTTTTGAAAAAGATTATTCTGTGAAATGAAAAAAACTTCATTAAAAACTGTTATTGCATTTCATCTCAAGCACAAATGGATTCAGATCTTAAATTTTATAACCATGTTTTAACTTTATATTTTAATGAAAAAGAAAAAAGCTTTAATCTGATGGTGTTCATGCTACAAATTAAGTCATTATAGGTGTTACAGACCTCCTCAAATTCTCTTAAATACAATATGAATTTTCCAAATCTAAGCCATGAAAAGAAGGTAAAAGTTGAATAATGCCTGACTTACAATTGAAATGAGATGCATCATAGGGGAAAACTATGCATGATGATGCACTTATTCTTGTAAGATTCATGTGATCTCTAAGTTTTCTAACATGATTGTTCTTATTATTCTCATTATGAAGTGACTAGCTATCTTCTTCGGTCATATTTTCTAAAAAAAGATGAGGATACCCTATAAAGTCTATCACTTAATATACGTGACCACACTCTCAAGCACGTATAAGAGTAGAATAAAAAGGAAAAGAAAAGAAAAAGACAAAAAAAACAAAATAAACAAAGTTAGATACCATAAAAGTGAAAAGAGAAAATAAAATAAATACTATAATTTGTACAAGAACTAACCTCTTCAACAATAGCGCCAAAAACTTGACATAACCAAAAAATTAATATTTTCTCCCAAATGCAGGAATGTTGAAGTAATCAATAATCTGGCAAGACCAGAGTCAAATTACAGGGAAGTTTAATTATATAAATTATAAAGAAAAATAACAACAACAACAACAACAACAACAACAACAACAACAACAATAAAGAAGTTGATAAGAACTTTGAGATGGAAGATCAATGCAAAAATTAGACAATTATAACAATAAATGTCAAGCTAGAAGATCAATGTAACATTGAGGTCATTTAAACTTTTAAAACTCCAGATATATGCCAAATACTAAATAGTGTTCGGGCTAAAGGACAAATTTAGACTTCTTCTTTGTTTCTATAATTTGTATTTAAAAATAGCCTTTTTAAATTTGGGTTCCACATGAAAGTTGTAGGCCTATGTCTTACCTTTCCATTCATTTAAAGTAGATCTAAATCTAAGATCTACAACTCAAGATATGACCCAATTATCGAACAATGTTCCGGTTTGGACTGCACCAACATATCTTTTGTAAGTTTGATCATCTCTTCATCCTTTCAATTTCAATATTTCAACTTATCAACCAATCCTTTTATTTATATGATAGGCTTGCATTTAAGATGAATATTTTTCATAAATTAAAGGTATCTTATATTATTAGATATGTTATTATAAAACATATTTTAGTTAAGGAGTTATTGATACTTTAAATGCAAAATGATAATATAAAACCTTGATAAAAATGAACTTTTAAGTACTAATCAGAATGTTTAAAAATATTTACAAGTATTAGCATTATTCAAATTAGATAACTAATGTAATCATGTTTACAATTTATAATATGATTGGAACTTCTTTTGGGTGTGGTTTTTACTTGAGTAATAAAAAGAATTTATATTATAGTTGTTTGAAATACCATTAGTGGATCCTCTAACTTTGATATTTTTTTGTTATCATTGTTTAATCCTCACATTAATCTTCTATCTCAAAGTTCTCATCAACTTCTTTTTTTTCTTCTTGTTGTTATTGTTGTTGTTGTAGTTATATTGTTGTTATTTATAATTTATACAATTAACCTTCCTATGGTTCAACCTTAGTCTTGTCGGGTTATTTACTACTTCAACACTCCTGCACTTGGGAGAAGATATTAGTCTTTTGATTGTGTCAAGTTTTTGACACTGTTGATGAGGAGGTAAATTCTTGTATAAATTATAATATTTATTTTATTTTCTCGTTTTATTTTTCTTGTGTCTAACTTTGTTTATTTTTCTTTTGTTTTCTTCTTCCTTCTATTCTATTCTTATACATGCATGAGAATGTGGTCACATACATGAGAGTGTGGTCATGTACATTAAGTGGTAGACTTTATAGGGCATCCTCATTATTTTCAAAAAATATGGCTAAAAAAGATAATTAGTCACTTCATAATGAGAATAATAAGAATAATAATATTAAAACACTTAGAGACCATATAAATCCCACAAGAACAAGTGCACCATCATGTATAGTTTTCCTCTTTAATGCATCTTATTTGAATTTTAAGCTAGATATTATTCAACTTTTACCTTTTTTTATAGCTTAGATTTAGAAAATTCATAGTTATATTTAAAGAAATTTGAGGAGGTTTGCAACATGTATAATGACTCAAATTGTAGCATGAATACCATCATATTAAAGCTTCTTTCTTTTTCATTAAAAGGTAAAGCTAAAACATGGTTATAAAATTTAAGACCTAGATCTATTCATACTTGGGATAAAATGTAACAACAGTTTTTAAAAAAGTTTTTCCCTTATCATTGAACAAACTCTTTCAAAAAATAAATCACCACTTTCACTTAAAAACCAAGAGAAATATTTTACTAATGTTGGAATAGATATCGAGACTTGCTTAATACTTGCTCTCATCATGGTTTTTAAACAAAGTGATTGATTTTATATTTTTGTTAAGGGTTAATACCTAGGGATAGACAAATAGTTGAATTGATATGCAATGAAACTTTTGAAGATAAAGACCCTGATGAAGTGATGAAGTACTTAGACTTGTTAGTTGAAAATGCTTAAAATTAGGACTCCGCATCTACTTATGAGGCATAGAGTAAAACTCAACCTCATACATCTAATGAAGATATGTACAATATTAGGGAAGATCATGACCTTCAAGCCAGGTTTGCATCTTTAGCAAAAAACGTTGAGGCATTAGAATTGAAAAAGAGTGGTCAATTAAAACATGTTAAAGATATTGTGTGTCAAATCTGTGAAACAAATGAACACTCAACCAATTACTATCCAACTTTGTCTTTTTTTAAGAAATGTCTCCATAAACAACCCTATACTTTAAATAGTTTTCAAAGGCCCAATTGTAACCCACACTCGCAAACATACAACCCTGGTTGGAGAAATTATCTAAATTTCAGTTGGAAGAGTGATAATAATAATGCATAAACTTCACAACCATCATTTCCTACACACCATAATTTCTAAAATTCTCATGGAAATGCACCTCCTTATGCTTCACCTCCTAAAAGAAATCTTGAGTCAATCTCTAAGGGTAAGGAAATGGTAGAATCTAAATATTACAAAGAAAAGATTAATTCCCTACGAACACTTTTATTTTCTCATGTCATGACCAAACAAAGAAAAGTCAATCACAACTCTAAAATCTTTGAAGTTTTCAAATAGGTAAGGATCAATATACCTTTGATGGATGCTATTAAACAAGTTCCTTCTTATGCTAAATTTTTGAAAGATCTGTGCATTGTGAAGAGACTACCTGAATGTGAAAAAGAAAGTCTTTTTAGCCAAACAAATGCTATTTTTTAGAACAATAATGCTTTGAAATATAAAGACCCTGATTGTCCAATAATTTCTTACTTTATTGGAGAACATAAAATTAAAAGAGCCGTACTTGTTCTTGGAGCTAGTGTGAATTTACTTTCATATTTAGTACTTAAAAGTGCATTTTTGTCAAGGTTGAAGTATCAATAACTCCTTAACTAAAGTATGTTTTATAATAACAAATCTGATACCATAAGATACCTTTAATTTATGGTAAATATTCATCCTAAATGGAGGCCTATCACATAATTAAAAGGATTAATTGATGAGTTGAGTTATTGAAATTGAAAGGACAAAGAGAGGGCCAAACTTAGAAAAGAGATGCTGGTGCAGTTCAAATTGGAACATTATTCAGTAATTAGGTCATATCTAAAGTTATAGATCTCATATTTAAGTCTACTTTATATAGATGGAAAGCTAAGATATAGGCCTAAAACTTCATAGGAAGACAAGACTCAATTCTGCTGTTTGGAAGTCCAAATCTTAGCAACAATATAGAAGTTCAAATTTGTCCTATAACCTAGATATTGTTCAGTTTTTAGCCTATATCTTGAGTTCTAGAAATCCAAATAACCTTAATTTTTTTTTTAAAAAAAGTTGAGACAATTTCCTATAACTTTCATGTGGAAGTCTAGTTCAAATTTTGACATTACCAATTATGTTTTATTTAGACAAGAAGATAATAATTATTATCAAGTCTAGATATGGCCACTCACTTAATAATTAGTCATCAAATCAATAGTTCTAAATTTTGACCTATAAAAGGAGGCATTTGTCATGCATTTAGGCATCTTGGTTTTTATATCAAGATCATGCTCTTGCTTTCTCTCTTTGTATTTTTGTAATGCTTAAGTATTGCTTTCATTAATATATTATTTATCCCTTTCATTTCCTTTCCTTAGTTAAATTTTATCTTATTTATGTTCTTATCTTATATATTTATATGTCTTTCTTTTATTATGTTTAGCTAAGTTTATTATGTTAAGGTGAAAAGGTTACACTAATGGTATAAAAACAAGTATAGTGTAAACTTAACATGAACTTTAATGTTTGATACTAACATGTTTGTATTTGTTATTTTATTGACTCTTAATACTTTACTTGTTAAATGGTTAATCTAGGTTTATGTTGTATAATACTTGGGACAATAAATACTTGGCACTTTCACAGCTGAACCATATGATGTAACCAATACTTGTGATATGAAAGGAATTTGATTTGTTGTTAACATAAGTTATAATCATGAATACCTAATAATATTTATAAGTATTAGTATTATTCAAACAAGATAACTAATGTAATCATGTTAACAATTTATAATTCGATTGAAATCTCTTTTGTGTGTAGTTTCTAGTTGAATAATACAAGTTTATATTATACTTGTTTGAAATACCATTAGTGGATCCTCTAACCTTAACATTTGTTTTTATCATTGTTTGATCCTCACATTGATTTTTTCATCTCAAAGTTCTCATCAACTTCTTTATTATTATTATTGTTGTTGTTGTTGTTGTTTATACAATTAACCTCTAATGGTTCGACCTTGGTCTTGCCGTTTTATTTGTTACTTTGACACTTCTACATTTGACAGAAGACATCAATTTTTTGATCATGTCAAATCACTAATACACTACCATTAAAATTGATTTAGACCAAGACTTACATTTTCCTATTTTTAAAATCTATTTATACGTTTTCATCTTTGAAAATAAATCTATCAATTATTTTTAACCAAGGTTGTTAATTTAATTTCTCTTAAGTTTTTTTTATTACCAATCTTAATTTCCAATTATAACTCTTTATGGATATAACCTCGAGTTTACTGAGTTAATTGCTACATCACACACTTGTGTACTTGCTAGTTAAAACAAGCCAATCATAAAAAGCTGTCAAGCAATTTTGGCTACATCGCACACTTGTGCATTTGTGAGTTAAAATAAGCTGATCATAAAAAAGTAATTAAGCAATTTTGGCTATATTGCACACTTGTGCACTTGTGAGTTAAAATCGAGGTCATATCTAAAAGGAGCTAGATCTAGAAATTAAGATTAGTAACAAAGTGTCATTCTTCAGAACAATAATGCATTAAAATATAAAGACCTTGGTTGTCCTATAATTTCTTGCTTTATTGAAAAACATAAAATTAAAAAAGCCTAACTTGATCTCAGGGCTATGTGAATTTACTTTCATATTTAGTTTTTCAAAGTCTCAGTCTAGGTGAGTTAAAACTAACTTCTGTAACTCTCTTACTTGCTGATAGATTTGCAAAAGTGCCTAGAGAAATAGTTAAAGATGTGTTATTACAAGTCGATAAATTCATTTATCATGTGGATTTTATTGTCTTGGACACACTACTTGTTAAAGCCTGTAATTCATTTCCTATTATTTTAAGACGTTTGTTTCTTGTAACTTCAAACACATTGATTAATTATAGGAATGGACTGATGAAGCTATCATTTGGAAACATAACATTGGAGATGAATATTTTCAACACTAGCAAGCTGGAGATGATAATGATTTACAAAAAGTAGATCATATTGAAAAATTACTTTATGATTAACTTGAATCTACATTAAGCAAAATTGAGTTGGATGAATTTGAAGATTTACAAATGATTTATACTTAGGAAAAAATCACGGATGAAAAAGGTGACACGACAAAGAGATTGATGTCTTCTCCCAAGTGCAGGAGTGTCGAAGTAATAAATAACCCGGCAAGACCGGGGTCGAACCACAGGGAGGTTATTGTACAAATTATAAATATCAACAATACAACAACAACAATAATAACAAGAACAACAACAACAACAACAACAACAACAACAACAACAACAATAATAATAATAATAATAATACTACTGGTAGTAGTAGTAGTAGTAGAGAAAGAGAAGAAGAAGATGATGATGATGAGATATTAAAGTAAGGATTAACAATGATAATAACAAATGTCAAGGTTAGAGGTTCCACTAACGGTGTGTCAAACAAGTACAGTATAAACTCTTATTGTTCAGTTGGAAACCACACATAAAAGAGGTTCCAATCAGATTATAGATTGTTTAACATGATTACATTAGTCATCTTATTCAATTAATGCTAATACTTGTAAATTTCGTCAAGCATTCATGATTATAACTTATGTTAACAACAAATCAAGTTCCTTTCATAGCTCAGGTGTCGATTATACCATATAGTATGGGCTATGAAAGTGCCAAGCATTTGTTGTACCAATTGTTATACAACATAAATCAAGATTAGTCATTTAACAAGCAAAGTATTAAAGAGTGAACAAGATAACAAATATAAAACATGTTAGTATTAAACATTAAAGTCCATATTAAGTTTATACCATACTTATTCTTACACCATTAGTGTAACCTTTTCACCTTGACATAATTAACTTAGCTAGACATAATGGAAGAAAGAAAAATGGATAAACAAAATAAGAACATAAAAGTTAACTAAGGAAAGGAAAGGAAATGAAAGGCATAAACTTGATATTAATGAAAACAAAGCATAAAGAATACAAAGAGAGAAAACAAGAGCATGATCTTGATCTGGACACCAAGATGCCTAAATGCATGGCAAATGCCTCCTTTTATAGGCCAAAATTGGGAATTATTGATTTGATGACTAATTGATGAGTAGATGGCCAACCCTTGACTTGGTGACAATCCTTATCTTCTCTTGTCTGCCCAAAACGTCATTGATGACGTCAAAATTAGAGCAACTTGAAAACATGAAAGTTCTAGGAAATTGTCTCAGAGTTCTTGTTTAAAAAATGCAGCTCATTTCGAGTTCTAGAACTCCAGATATGGCCAAAATACTGAATAGTGCTCGGGCTGGAGGACAGATTCGGGCTTCTTTGTTGTTGCAATAATTTGGACTTGAAAATGGCCTTTTTAGATCTTGAGCTCCATATGAAAGTTGTAGGCCTATGTCTTACCTTTCCATCCATATAAAGTAGATCTAAATCGGAGATCTATAGCTCCAGATATGACCCGATTACCGAATAGTGTTCCGGTTTGGATTGCACCGACATCTCTTTTCTAAGCTTGATCATCTCTTTGCCTTTGCAATTGAAGTTCTTAATGTCATCAATCAATCCTTTCATTTATGTGATAGGCCTGCATTTAAAATGGACATTTACCACAAATTAAAGGTATCTTATATTATTAGATAGATTATTATAAAACATACTTTAGTTAAGGAGTTACTGGTACTTTAAGTGCAAAATAATGATATAAAACCATGATAAAAATGCACTTTTGAGTACTAATCACACCCCCTATCTAGCTTATTACTAGTCCCTAGTAATCAAAGCGTTAAAATAGAAAAACAATTTGCAATTTCCACAAAGCAAGGTATTCATCATTTAACTTCCATTACTCTATCCAGATAAACAAACTCTTGTTAGATTTATATACCTGCTCAATACCTCTTAACAAGATATTCATAAACCTTTCTTTTGTGCTCAATGTATCAACACATAATTATAGGGCTTTTCTTGGAAGAAAACAAAATTTTTGTTCTAATGTTTAAGGTGAACTTCCTTGGGTTGAGATTATTATTTTTGTCTTTTTTTTACATATATACAATAATTTAAAACACCATGCATCTTTAACCCATGTAACGAGCTTTCAGCTAATGACTCCCAGACCAGTTGGTCTTAGGGCATTAGGTGTTAAGACACCCCTACGAGCTTAGTAACTCGGGTCGCAGATATTGATATGTAGATAGTGCAATGTTTGATTCCCTTAAGCTTTTCTCCTCAACCCATGTAACAAGCATTGAGCCAATAGCTCCTAAGTCAGTTGACTTTAGGGTATTAGGTGTTAAAACACCCCTTCAGGCTTAATTGCTTAGGTTGGGGAGGCTACGAAACCAAACTTATCTACATTTTTATTATTATCATTCTTTTTTTTTCTCTTATTATTTTTCTTCTTCTTTTTTTTTGGTTGTTTTTTTAATTATATACTATCCCTTTCCCTTAGTTGTTACCTTTAACAAAAGAACATAAATAATGTAATAATCCAATATGCAACCTACAATCATATGTTGAAGTGTGTGTGTGTAAATTAAGGTTTAAGAATATATGTTAAATAAGTATATGAGCAGACTTAAGTGATAACAATGCAAGAGTTTGTAAATCTAAATATTTCAAGAAGTATTATGATAGACCTTGTTACGAATGATTACTAAGATGCGTCTTAAGAGTCATAAAAAATTCTCCTTACTCTGCCATCATAGTAACAATTATTTTGCACTTGACCAAGATGATTTGCTGATTCTAAGAACTCCTTTTCTTTCCCAGGACTAGATCCACCAAAAACACAAATATTTCTTATGTGATGACTTGAGGAACTTGCCATTTCTACACACTTCAGTAGTTGTTAAATGTGTGGGCTGAGTAGAAATGAAAGGAAGGAAAAGAGGGTTTTATAGATGAGAAATTAGAAAAGCAATCATACCACCTATATATA
>SRLM01000840.1:4911-62747 GCA_015708895.1 Populus ilicifolia | reverse complement strand
TACCTCATTGTCAGGAATGAATCTTTGAAATATTTGATCAGGACAATATTTGAATAAGTTAGGGTCATCACCATAAAAGTTCTTTTCTTCGTTCAAAAACTTTTCTTTGTCTTTGGTACTCCAATTAGCTAGCAAATCTCCTAAAGCAAGAAAATTAATATTTTTATCATACCAAGGCATTGGATTAAGAGAAAGTAAGGATTCGTTAGGAAAGTAATCATCGATTGGTGTGATGCCAGATGTCAAATCTTTTGTCACTGATGACAAAAGATCTACATCAACATTTTCGGTGCCTTTTTCATCCGTGATTTCTTCCTTAGAATAAATCATTTGCAAATCTTCCGGTTCATCGAACTCATTTTTACTTAAAGTAGATTCAAGTTGATCATAAACTAATTCATCAATATGATCTACTTCTTGTAAATCATTATCATCTCCAGGTTGCTTGCAAATGTTGAAAATATTCATCTCCAATGTCATGTTTCCAAATGATAACTTCATCAGTCCATTCCTACAATTAATCAATGCGTTAGAAGTTGCAAGTAACGGACGTCCTAAAATAACAGGAAATGAATTACATGCCTCAATAGGTTGTGTGTCCAAGACAACAAAATCCACATGATAAATGAATTTATCGACTTGTACTAACACATCTTCAATTATTCCTCTAGGCACTTTTACAGATCTATCAGCAAGTAAAAGAGTTATAGAAGTTGGTTTTAACTCACCTAGATTGAGACTCTAAAAAACTGAATATGGAAGTAAATTCACATTAGCACCAAGATCAAGTAAGGCTCTTTTAATTTTATGCTCTCCAATAAAGCAAGAAATTGTAGGACAACCAGGGTCTTTATATTTCAAAGCATTATTGTTCTGAAGAATAGCACTTACTTGTTCGGTTAGAAAGGCTTTCTTTTTCATATTCAGTTTCCTCTTCACAGTGCATAAATCTTTCAAAAATTTAGCATAGGAAGGAATTTGTTTAATAGCATCCAACAAAGGTATATTGATTCTTACCTGTTTGAAAATTTCAAAAATTTCAGAGTTGTGATTGACTTTCCTTTGTTTGGTCATGGCCTGAGGAAATGGAAGTGCTGGCGGAGAATCAGTCTTTTCTTTGCAATTTTCAGGTTCAACCTCTTCCTTACTCTCAAAGATTGACTCATCATCTTTCTCATAAGGTTCAAGAGAGGGTTTTTTAATAACCTTACCACTGCGAAGAGTAGTGACTGATTTGACTTGATCCATGTGTTGGCTTCCAGAACTACTTGCATTTGCATTGTATTGCCCCTTGGGATTTTGTTGTGGTTGAGATGGAAACTTACCTTTCTCTTGGAAACTGAGAGCAGATGTTAATTTTGCAAGAGTATCTTTAAAATCTGTCATGTTTTGAGCAAGTTGAGTATTGATTGTCTCTTGCTTTTTAATGAATGCATGCAATATTTCCTCAAGATTTCTTTTAGGAGATGGAGTATAAGGAGGTGCATATCCTTGAGAATTTTGGAAATTATGATGTGCTTGAAATGGTGGTTGTGAAGTTTGTGGATCACTCTTCCAACTAAAATTTGGATGATTTCTCCAACCAGGGTTGTATGTTTGTGAGTATGGGTTATGGTTGACCCTTTGGAAACTGTTTAAAGCATGAGCTTGTTCATGGAGACATTCCTTAAAAGAAGGCAAGGTTGGACAATTATTGGTTGAGTGTTTATTTGTTTCACATATTTGACATGCAATGTTTTCAACAGATTTTAATTGACCACTCTTTTTCAATTCTAGTGCCTCGACTTTTCTAGCTAAAGATACAAACTTGGCTTGAAGCTCATGATCTTCCCTAAGGTTGTACATACCTCCATTAGATGTATGAGGTTGAGTTTTACTCGGTGCCTTATAAGTACCCGCGGTGTCCTAATTTTGAGCATTTTCAGCTAACAAGTCTAAGTACTCCATTACTTCATCAGGGTCTGTCTTCAAAAGTTCCATTACACATCAATTCAACCATTTGCCTATCTTTAGGCGTTAACCCTTCATAAAAATGTGAAACCAATCTACATGTTTCAAAACCATGATGAGGTCAAGTACTAAGTAAGTCTCGATACCTATCCCAACATTGGTAAAATGTTTCTCCTGGTTTTTGAGTGAAAGTGGTGATTTGTCTTTTGAAAGAGTTTGTTCTATGAGATGGGAAAAACTTCTTTAAAAACTATTGTTGCATTTCATCCCAAGCACGAATGGATCCTGGTCTCAAATTTTGTAGCCATGTTCTAGCTTTATCTTTTAATGAAAAAGGAAAAAGCTTTAATCTGATGGTGTTCATGCTACAATTTAGATTATTATATGTGTTGCAGACCTCCTCAAATTCTCTTAAATGCAAGTATGGATTTTCCAATTCAAAACCATGAAAAGAAGGTAAAAGTTGAATAATGCTTGGTTTAAAATTAAAATGAGATGCATCGGGAGGAAAAACTATGCATGATGGTGCACTTGTTCTTGTTGGATTCATGTGGTCTCTAAGTGTTCTAGCACGGTTATTCTCATTATTCTCATTATGAAGTGATTGATTATCTTCTTCAGCCATATTTTCTGAAAATGATGAGCATACCCTACAAAGTCTACCACTTGATGCACGTGTAGGAATAGAATAAAAGGAAATGGAAAAGGAAAACAAAAGAAGAAGAAACAAGAAGAAAGAAAAAAAACAAAGTTATATACAAGAAAAAGTAAAAAGAGAAAATAAACTAAAAATTATAATTTATACAAAACTTACCTCCCCGGCAACGGCGCCAAAAACTTGACACGACAAAGAGATTGATGTCTTCTCCCAAGTGCAGGAGTGTCGAAGTAATAAATAACCCGGCAAGACCGGGGTCGAACCACAGGGAGGTTATTGTACAAATTATAAATATCAACAATACAACAACAACAATAATAACAAGAACAACAACAACAACAACAACAACAACAACAACAACAACAACAATAATAATAATAATAATAGTACTACTGGTAGTAGTAGTAGTAGTAGAGAAAGAGAAGAAGAAGATCATGATGATGAGATATTAAAGTAAGGATTAACAATGATAATAACAAATGTCAAGGTTAGAGGTTCCACTAACGGTGTGTCAAACAAGTACAGTATAAACTCTTATTGTTCAGTTGGAAACCACACATAAAGGAGGTTCCAATCAGATTATAGATTGTTAACATGATTACATTAGTCATCTTATTCAATTAATGCTAATACTTGTAAATTTCGTCAAGCATTCATGATTATAACTTATGTTAACAACAAATCAAGTTCCTTTCATAGCTCAGGTGTCGGTTATACCATACAGTATGGGCTATGAAAGTGCCAAGCATTTGTTGTACCAATTGTTATACAACATAAATCAAGATTAATCATTTAACAAGCAAAGTATTAAAGAGTGAACAAGATAACAAATATAAAACATGTTAGTATTAAACATTAAAGTCCATATTAAGTTTATACCATACTTATTCTTACACCATTAGTGTAACCTTTTCACCTTGACATAATTAACTTAGCTAGACATAATGAAAGAAAGAAAAATAGATAAACAAAATAAGAACATAAAAGTTAACTAAGGAAAGGAAAGGAAATGAAAGGCATAAACTTGATATTAATGAAAACAAAGCATAAAGAATACAAAGAGAGAAAACAAGAGCATGATCTTGATCTGGACACCAAGATGCCTAAATGCATGGCAAATGCCTCCTTTTATAGGCCAAAATTGGGAACTATTGATTTGATGACTAATTGATGAGTAGATGGCCAACCCTTGACTTGGTGACAATCCTTATCTTCTCTTGTCTGCCCAAAACGTCATTGATGACGTCAAAATTAGAGCCACTTGAAAACATGAAAGTTCTAGGCAATTGTCTCAGCTTTCTTGTGTAAAAAATTCAGCTCATTTCGACTTCTAGAACTCCAGATATGGCCAAAATACTGAACAGTGCTCGGGCTGGAGGACAGATTCGGGCTTCTTTGTTGTTGCAATAATTTGGACTTGAATATGGCCTTTTTAGATCTTGGGCTCTATATGAAAGTTGTAGGCCTATGTCTTACCTTTCCATCCATATAAAGTAGACCTAAATCTGAGATCTATAGCTCTAGATATGACCCGATTACCAAACAGTGTTCCGGTTTGAATTGCACCGACATCTCTTTTCTAAGTTTGATCATCTCTTTGCCTTTGCAATTGAAGTTCTTAAAGTCATCAATCAATCCTTTCATTTATGTGATAGGTCTGCATTGAAAATGGACATTTACCACAAATTAAAGGTATCTTATATTATTAGATAGATTATTATAAAACGTATTTTAGTTAAGGAGTTATTGATACTTTAAGTGCAAAATGATGATATAAAACCATGATAAAAATGCACTTTTGAGTACTAATCAAAAGGCACAAAAAATGTTGATTCAAATATTTTGTCAATAGTGACAATAGATTTGACATCTATCACATACCAATCGATAATTATTTTCCTAACAAATCCTTACTTTCTCTTAGTTCAATGTCTTGATTTACTAAAAATATTAATTTTCTCACTTTAGGATTTTTGTCAGCTCAGTAAACTACTGAAGATAAAAGAAAGTTTTTGAGTAATATGCAAATATTTTATTAGGATGACCCATACTTATTTAAATATTGTCCTGATCAAATGTTTCAAAGATGCATTCCAGATAATGAGGTAAGTAGTATCATTAAATTTTGTCATTCTGATGCATGTAAGTCATTTCTCATAAAAAAAATGACTAAAAAAAATCTTACAATGTAGATTTTATTGGCCCTCCATGTTCAAAGACACATATGTGTTCTGCAAAGCTTGTGAAAATGGTCTAAAGTTAGGATTTATTTCAAAACATAAAGAATCATTAGATAATCTTCTATTGATTTTTGAAACGTATTGTGGTAAAGATATACATTATGCATTTCATAACTTATGACCCCATTTTCATAAAGAACATGCTCGACATTGTCTCAGGAATTTGACTAAAAAAGACACTATTTGTCAGTTCTTAAGAAAACTGGATGAGAAGTCTATCCTAGACCCATAGAGGGCGTTTAAGCTGTTTTTGGATGTAAAACCAAGCGAAGGTATGAGGTACAATCACAACTACCTGTATAAACATATATTTTTTTTAAAAAAATAATAATATAAATAAATAAATAAAGAGAAAGAGTGAAACTCTAGCTGGCCTATATATAGGTGGTATGATTGTATTTTCAAGTTCTCATTTATAAAATCTTCTCTCCTTATTTCTACTCAACCTATACATTCAATAGATATAGAAGTGTGTAGAAATGGCAGGTTCCTCAAGTCATCACATAAGAAACATTTATGTTTTATGTGGATCAAGTACTAGGAAGGAAACATAGTTTTTAGAATCAGCAAATCATCTTGGTTAGGTACTAGTTGAGAGAGATATTCATTTAGTGTATGAGGGAGACAACTTTGAATTAATGAGAGGAGTGTCAATAACTGTATTTTTTGAAGATAGGTAAGTTTTGGGGGTTGTCTCTAAAATTTTAGCACAAAGAGAGACATTGAAAAAATAATTGGAGAGAAACTACAAGTCTTCACAATGTCTGATTGAATGAATGTCATATTTAAACAGGTTGATGCCTTCAGTGCCTTACTATGTGGTCTAGGTACATTAGAAGAGATCTTTTATATTTTCTCTTAGGTCCAATTGCACATTTACCATAAATCTATAAGTCTGTTAAATGTTAATAGTTTTTATAATAAATTATTATCTTATCTTGACCATGCTATGAAACAAGAATTTCTAACATTTTTGGCGCGACCAATCATAATTTTTATTGCTACTGCTAAACAACTAATTGAGCAACTACAATCTTTCATTCCTGTAATTGATCCCTCTATGAGTCGCATAAATTGATCAACTAAACCATAAAAATCTAAGATTGGATTTGAGGTGAATCCTTGTGTCTTTTGATTTTCTTAATGGTATATTATTTTATTTTGTTATTTCTTATATTTGTTTAAGTGTGTTTCAGGTTTGTCAGTGTTTGGTGTTTCAAGTGATGTCTGCTATATTTTATCTTTCTACCTCAGCACATTGAGGACAATATCTTATTTTGGTTGGGAGAAGAGGGTAGTAGTTGATATTAAAAAAATTAATTGTGCTTTTTATTTCATGAACCATTTGCAAAATTATTGTTACTAAGGTGGCAGAGTAAAGAGGAATTTTATTGACTCTTGAGACATATCTTGGTAAACATTTTTCAATGGTTATTTGCATTATTCATAATAAGGTTTATCAAAAATACTTCCTAAAATATCCAGGTTTACAAATTCTTGCATTGTTATCACTTAATTTTGCTCATATACTAATTTAACAAGTATTCTTAAACCTTCATTTTCACACACACACTTTAAAATATGATTGTGGGTTGCATATTGAATTATTATATTATTTATGTTCTTTTATTAAAGGTAACAATTAAGAGAAATAAATAGTATATTAATTGCAAAAAAAATAATGATAATAAAAACATAGATAAATTTGGTTTTGTAGCCTCCCTAACCTAAGCAATTAAACTTGAAGGGGTGTTTTAACACCTAACACTCTAAAGTAAACTCACTTAGAAGCTATTGGTCCAATGCTTATAACATAGGTCAAGAAGAAAAGCTTAAGGAAATCAAACATTGCACTATCTATGTATCAATATCTGCAACCCGAGTTACTAAACTTATAGATGTGTCTCAACACTTAATGCTCTAAGACCAACTAGTCTGGGAGTCATTAGCTGAAAGCTCATTACATGGGTTAAAGATGCATTATGTTTTTAACTTAATGCATATTAATAAAAAAAAGAAATAAAAATGAAGAAAAAGATAATAATCTCAACCTAAGAAAGTTAACCTTAAACATTGTTTTCTTTCAAATATAGCCTCATAACTATATGTTGATATATGGAATACAAAATAAAGGTTTATTAATATCTTGTTTGAAAGGTGTTGAGTAGATATATAAATTTAATAAGAGTTTGTTTATCTAGATAGATTAATGGAAGTTGAATGATGAATACCTTACTTTATAGACTTTACAAATTATTTTTCTATTTTAACACTTTGATTACTAGGGACAGTAATAAGTTGGCTGGGGTGTGTGACATGACAAAAAGATTGATGTCTTCTCCCAAGTGCAGGAGTGTCAAAGTAATAAATAACCCAGCAAGACCGGGGTCGAACCACAGAGAGGTTATTGTACAAATTATAAACAACAACAACAACAACAACAACAACAACAACAACAACAACAACAACAACAACAATAACAACAACAACAATAATAATAATAATACTAATAGTAGTAGTAGCAGTAGCAGTAGTAGTAGTAGTAGTAGTACTAATAATAATAATAATAATAATAATAACAATAATAAAGAAGAAGAAGAAGATGAGAACTTTGAGATGAATTATTAAAGCAAGGATTAAACAATGATAATAACAAATGTCAAGGTTCCACTAATGGTATGTCAAACAAGTATAGTATAAACTTTTATTATTTAATTGGAAACCACACACAAAGGAGGTTCCAATCATATTATAAATTGTTAACATGATTACATTAGTCATCTTATTCAATTAATGATAATACTTGTAAATTTCATCAAGCATTCATGATTATAACTTATGTTAACAACAGATCAAGTTCCTTTCATAGCTTAGGTGTCAGTTATACCATACAGTATAAGCTATGAAAGTGCTAAGCATTTGTTGTACCAATTGTTATACAACATAAATCAAGATTACTCATTTAACAAGCAAAGTATTAAAGAGTGAACAAGATAACAAATATAAAACATGTTAGTATTAAATATTAAAGTCTATATTAAGTTTATACCATACTTATTCTTACACCATTAGTGTAACCTTTTCACCTTGACATAATTAACTTAGCTAGACATAATGAAAGAAAGAAAAATAGATAAATAAAATAAGAACATAAATAAGATAAGAGTTAACAAAGCAAAGCAAAGGAAATGAAATGCATAAACTTGATATTAATGAAAACAAAGCATAAAGAATACAACGAGAGAAAACAAGAGCATGATCTTGATCTGGACACCAAGATGCCTAAATACATGGCAAATGCCTCCTTTTATAGGCCAAAATTGGGAACTATTGATTTGATGACTGATTGATGAGTAGATGGCCAACCCTTGACTTGGTGACAATCCTTATCTTCTCTTGTCTGCCCAAAACGTCATTGATGACGTCAAAATTAGAGCCACTTGAAAAAACATGAAAGTTCTAGGAAATTGTCTCAGCTTTTTTGTGTAAAAAATTCAGCTCATTTCAACTTCTAGAACTCTAGATATGGCCAAAATACTGAACAGTGCTCGGGCTGGAGGACAAATTCGGGCTTCTTTGTTGTTGCAATAATTTGGACTTTAAAATGACCTTTTTAGATCTTGAGCTCCATACGAAAGTTGTAGGCCTATGTCTTACCTTTCCATCCATATAAAGTATATAAAGTAGACCTAAATCTGAGATCTATAGTTCCAAATATGACCCAATTACCAAACAGTGTTCCGGTTTGGATTGCACCGACATCTCTTTTCTAAGTTTGATCATCTCTTTGCCTTTGCAATTGAAGTTCTTAAAGTCATCAATCAATCCTTTCATTTATGTGATATGCCTGCATTTAAAATGGATATTTACCATAAATTAAAGGTATCTTTATTATTAGATAGATTATTATAAAACATACTTTAGTTGAGTTATTGATACTTCAAGTGCAAAATAATGATATAAAACCATGATAAAAATGCACTTTTGAGTACTAATCAGTATGTGATTAGTACTTAATAGTATATTTTTATCAATGTTTTATATCATGATTTTGTACTTGAAATATCAATAACTCCTTAACTAAAGCATATTTTATAATAACAAGTCTGATATCATAAAACACTTTTAATTTATAGTAAATGTTCATCCTAAATACAAGCCTATCACATAAATGAAAGAATTGCTTGATGAGTTGAAGTACTGAAATTGAAATGACAAAGAGAGGGTGAAGCTTATAAAAGAAATGCTGGTGTAGTCCAAACTATAGTTGTTTGAAATACCATTAATGGATCCTTTCACCTTAAAATTTATTTTTATCATTGTTTGATCCTCACATTGATCTTCCATCTCAAAGTTCTCATCAACTTCTTCTTCTTCTTCTTTATTACTACTACTATTATTGTTGTTTATGATTTATATAATTAACCTTTATGTGGTTCGACCCTGATCTTGCCGAGTTATTTATTACTACGACACTCCTACACTTGAGAGAAGACATGAATCATTTGGTCGTGTCACCTGACAACATTTACAGGTATTAGCATCATTTGAATAATGCAATCATGTTAATAATTGATAATCCAATTAGAACCTTTTTTGTGTGTGGTTTTTAGTTGAGTAATAAAAAGAGTTTATACTCGACTTGCTTGAAATACTACTAGCGGATCCTCTAACATTGATATTTGTTTTTATCATTTTTAATCTTTATATTAATCTTACAATCTCAAAGTCCTCTTAGTATTATTTTTACTACTATTACTACTACAACAACTACTACTGTTGTTGTTGTTATTTATAATTTATATAGTTAATCTCCTTGTGGTTCGACCCCAGTCTTACCAGGTTATTTATTACTTCGATACTCATATATTTGAGAGAAGACATCAATCCTTTGGTCATGTCAGCTTGTTAAATGGTTAATCTAGATTTGTGTTATATAACACTTGGCACAACAAATATTTGACACTTTCATAGCCCAACCGTATGGTATAACCGACACTTATGCTATGAAAAAAACTTGATTTATTGTTAAAATAAGTTATAATCATGAATACCTGACAACATTTACAAGTATTAGCATTATTTAAATAAGATAACTAACATAATCATGTTACAATTTATAATCCGATTGGAACCTTCTTTGTGTGTGGTTTCCAATTGAGTAATAAGAGTTTATACTGTACTTGTTTGAAATACCATTAGTGGATCCTCTAACTGAACAATTGATTGACCAACTACAATCTTTCATTCCTGTAATTGATCCTTCCATGAGTCGTGTCACCTGGTCAACTAAGGAAAGCCGTAAAAAGTTTAGATTGGATTTGAGCCTCCATTTGTGAATCTTTGTGTCTTTTGGTTTTATTATTGTGTTTTGTTGTTTCTTATATTTGTTTCAGTGTGTTTCAAATTTGTCAGTGTTCGTTATTTCAGGTGATATCTTCTATACTCTATCTTTCTACCTTTAAACATTGAGGAAAATGTCTCGTTTTAGTTGGGGGGAGAGGGTAGTGGCTAAAAAAAAATCTGTATTTTCTATTTCATAAAGCATGTGCAAAATTGTTGTTACTAGGATGACAGAGTAAGGAGAACTTTTTATGACTCTTGAGACGCATCTTAGTAATCATTCGTAACAAGGTCTATTATAATACTTCTTGAAATATTCAGATTTACAAAGTCTCACATTGTTATCACTTAATTCTACTCATATACTTATTTAACATGTATTATTAAACCTTAATTTACACACACACACTTTAACATATGATTGTGGGTTGCATATTGGATTATTACATTATTTATGTTCTTTTGTTAAAGGTAACAACTAAGGAAAATGGATAGTATATAATTAAAAAAAAATATAGATAAGTTTGCTTTCGTAGCCTCCCTAACCTAAGCAATTAAGCCCGAAGGGGTGTTTTAACACCTAATACCCTAAAGTCAACTAACTTAGGAGCTATTGACCCAACACTTGTTACATGGGTTGAGGAGAAAAGCTTAAGGAAATCAAACATTGCACTATCTACATATCAGTATCTACGACCCGAGTTACTAAGCTCGTAGGGGTGTCTTAATACCTAATGCCCTAAAACCAACTGGTCTAGGAGTCATTAGCTGAAAGCTCGTTACATGGATTAAAGATGTATGGTGTTTTAAATTATATGTATATATATTAAAAAAAAAAAAGACAAAAATAATAATCCCAACCTAAGGAAGTTAACTTAAACATTAGAACAAAAATTTTGTTTTCTTCCAAGAAAAGCCCTATAGTTATGTGTTGATACATTGAGCACAAAAGAAATGTTTATGAATATCTTGTTAAGAGGTATTAAGTAGGTATATAAATTTAACGAGAGTTTGTTTATCTGGATAGATAAATGGAAGTTAAATGATGAATACCTTGCTTTGTGGAATTTGCAAAGTATTTTTCTATTTTAACACTTTGATTACTAGGGACTAGTAATAAGGTAGTTGGGGGGTGTGATTGATACTTAAAAGTGTATTTTTATCAAGGTTTTATATCATCATTTTGCACTTGAAGCATCAATAACTCCTTAACTAAAGCATGTTTTATAATAATATATCTAATAATATAAGTTACCTTTAATTTATGGTAAATGTTTATTTTAAATGCAGACCTATCACATAAATGAAAGGATTGATTGATGAATTTAAGAACTGAAATTGAAAGGATAAAGAGATGACTAAACTTAGAAAAGAGATGTCGGTGCAATCCAAACCAGAACACTGTTCGGCAATTGCGTCATATCTAGAGCTATAATCTCAATTTTAGTCTACTTTATATGGATGGAAAAGGCATAGGCCTACAACTTTCATATGCAGCCCAAAATCTAAAAAGGCTATTTTCAAGTCCAAACTGTAGCAACAATAAAGAAGCCTGAATATGTCCTCTAGCCCGAGCACTGTTCAGTATTTTGGCCATATTTGGAGTTCTAGAAATCAAAATGAGCTGAATTTTTTACACAAGAAAAGCTGAGATAATATCTATAACTTTCATGTTTTCAAGTGGCTTTAATTTTGATGTTATCAATGATGTTTTGGGTAGACAAGAGAAGATAAGGATTGTCACCAAGTCAAGAGTTGGTCACCCACTAATTAATTAGTCATCAAATCAATAATTCCTAATTTTGGCCTATAAAAGGAGGCATTTGCCATGCATTTAGGCATTTTGGTTTCCAAATCAAGATCATACACTTTCTTTCTCTCTTTGTATTTTCGTAATGTTTATGCTTTGCTTTCATTAATATCAAGTTTATGCCTTTCATTTCCTTTTAATTACTTAGTTAACTTTTATCTTATTTATGTTCTTATTTTGTTTATTTATTTTTCTTTCTTTCATTATGTCTAGTTAAGTTTATTATGTCAATGTGAAAAGGTTACACTAATGGTGTAAGAATAAGTATAGTGTAAACTTAATATGGACTTTAATGTTTGATACTAACATGTTTTGTATTTGTTATGTTGTTCACTCTTTAATACTTTACTTGTTAAATGACTAATCTTGATTTATGTTGTATAACACTTGGTATAACAAATGCTTGGCACTTTCATAGCCTATACTGTATGGTATAACTGACACCTGAACTATGAAAGGAACTTGATCTATTGTCAATATAAGTTATAATCATGAATGCTTGATGAGATTTACAAGTATTAACATTAATCAAATAAGATGACTAATGTAATCATGTTAACAATCTATAATTTGATTGGAACCTCCTTTGTGTGTGGTTTCCAATTGAATAATAAGAGTTTATACTATTCTTGTTTGACATACCATTAGTGGATCCTTTAACCTTGATATTTGTTATTATGATTGTTTAATCATTACATTAATATTCCATCTCAAAGTTCTCATCTTCTTCTTCCTCTTCTCCTTCTTTTCCTTTATTATTATTATTATTATTATTATTATTATTATTAGGAGACCTAAATTTGAGATCTACAGCTCCAGATATGACCCAATTACCGAATAGTGTTCTAGTTTAGATTGCACTGACATTTCTTTTCTAAG
Organism: Populus ilicifolia; assembly: GCA_015708895.1. Lineage (NCBI taxonomy): Eukaryota > Viridiplantae > Streptophyta > Magnoliopsida > Malpighiales > Salicaceae > Populus > Populus ilicifolia. The sequence continues at coordinate 49,867 of SRLM01000840.1, read as the reverse complement.
TTTGGTCATCTCTTTGTCCTTTCAATTTCAGTTCGTAAATTTATCAATCAATCCTTTTATTTATGTGATAGGCTTGCCTTTAAAATAAAATTTTACCATAAATTAAAGGTATCTTATATTATTAGATATATTATTATAAAACATGCTTTAGTTAATGAGTTATTGATACTTCGGGTGCAAAATGATGATATAAAACCTTGATAAAAATAAACTTTTAAGTACTTATCAGTCTCTTTTTGGTTAGGAAGAGGGTAGTAGTTACTAAGATGGTAGAGTAAATGAGTTCTTTTGTGAAAATGACTCTGGAGACGCATCTTACTAACCATTATTAACAAGGTCTAATATAATACTTCTTGAAATATTCATGTTTATAGACTCTCGCATTATTGTCACTTAATTCTGCTCATATACTCATTTAACATGTATTCTTAAACCTTTATTTTCACACACACACTTTAACATATAATTGTGGGTTACATATTGAATTATTACATTTTTAATGTTCTTTTATTAAAGATAACAAAAGCATGATGATAATAAATATTTAGATAAATTTGGTTTCGTAGCCTTCCTAACCTAAGCAATTAAGCCCAAAGGGGTGTTTTAACACCTGATACCCTAAAGTCAACTAACTTGGGACCTATTGGCCCAACACTTATTACATGGGTTGAGGAGAAAAGCTTAAGGGAATCAAACATTGCACTATCTATGTATCAATATCTACAACCCGAGTTACTAAGCTTACAAAGGTGTAGATCTTGAATTTAGGTCTACTTTATATGGATGGAAATGTAAGATATAGGCCAATAACTTTCATTTAGAGCCCAAGATTTAAAAAGATCATTTTCAAGTCTAAATTATAGCAACAACAAAGAAGTTTGAATTTATCCTATAGCCTATGCATTGTTCAGTGTTTGGCCCATATCTAGAGTTCTAGAAGTCCAAATAACCTCCATTTTTTTCCTAAAAAGCTGAGACAATTTCTTATAACTTTCATGTTTCAAGTGGTTTCAATTCTAACGTTATCAATGATGTTTTGGTTAGACAAGAGAAGATAAAGATTATCACCAAGTCAAGAGTTGGCTACCCACTCATCAATTAGTTATCAAATCAATAGTTCTCAATTTTGACCTATAAAAGGAGACATGCTATGCATTTAGGCATCTTGGTTTCTAGATCATGATCTCTCTCTGTATTTTTTTATATTGCTTATGTTTTGCTTTCATTAATATCAAGTTTATGCCTTTCATTTCCTTTCCTTTACTTAGATAACTTTTATCTTATTTATGTTCTTATCTTGTTTATTTATTTTTCTTTCTTTCATTATGTTTAGCTAAGTTTATTATGTCAAGGTAAAAAGGTTACACTAATGATGTAAGAATAAGTATAATGTAAACTCAATATAGATTTAAATGTTTGATATTAACATGTTTTGTATTTGTTATGTTGTTCACTCTTTAATACTTTGCTTGTTAAATGACTAATCTAGATTTATGTGGTATAACACATAATACAACAAATGCTTGACACTTTCATAGCCCATACTGTATGGTATAACCAACACCTGAGCTATGAAAGGAACTTGATTTGTTGTTAACATAAGTTATAATCATGAATGCTTAACAAGATTTACAAGTATTAACATTAATCGAATAAGATGACTAATGTAATCATGTTAACAATCTATAATTTGATTGGAACCTCCTTTGTGTGTAGTTTCCAATTGAATAATAAGAGTTTATAATATACTTGTTTGACATACCAGTAATGAATCCTCTAACCTTGATATTTATTGTTATCATTATTTAATCCTTACGTTAATCTTTTATCTCAAAGTTCTCATCAACTTCTTCTTCTTTTTCTTCTTCTTCTATTATTATTATTATTGTTGTTGTTATTATTATTACTACTACTACTACTATTATTATTATTACTGTTATTACTGTTATTATTATTATTATTATTATTATTATTATTACTATTGTTATTGTTATTGTTGTTCTTGTATTATTGTTATCTATAATTTATACAATTAACCTCCATATGATTCGACCCCGATCTTGTTGAGTTATTTATTACTTTGACACTCCTGCACTTGGAAGAAGACATCAATGTTTTGGTTGTGTCACCCCCTCTTTCCTTCCCTGCCAACGATGAAGATTATCGTACTTGCAGCAAGAGAAAAACACATAAATAACCTATTTTTAAAACTTTTTTAGATTTGTCTAGTTTTTTTTTGCCTACTTATCCCTTCTTTGTTTGTTTTTCTTTTACTAACAACAAATTTGGTGGTTGCGTTTCAATATATATCTTTTACATAAGGTTAAACCAGAGAAAAAGAGCCAATTGATGAGGAAAAGGAAGGTGTTTATAGGGAGGAGCTAGAGGAAAAAAGTGGATAGAATTGGATCTGTAGGTGTCATTGTGTATGAGATATTGTTGGAGGGTCTGACTCAATCTTGGTGAGCTGGCTAGTTGGTTTAAGAGGGAAGGGGTTGCTTAGTTTGTTGAGTCTTTATAAAAGCTAATATGTATAGAGGCTGATAAAAGGAAGCCCTACTAGATGAGGGCAAAAGGAAATGGGGAAACAATTGAGGTTAGTCTATGAAGGGGGAAGAAAAGGGCTAGAGGGTTGAGAGAGGGGAGATCTCATGAGGGAAAGTGAGGGCGGAATGAGAGAGGTGAGGGGGAAGAGAGTGAGGGGCCCTAGTTTTGAAAGTGAGAGCTGAATCTAAAGGGCTAAGTGATGACTTTCTTTATGCTAGTAAGGAAGAAAAGATTGGGTTTTTAGGGTTTTCTGTTTTCAAACCCTCAAATTTTTCTCCCCCCTTGTTTCAACATTTTCCACTGTATTTATAGATAAAATATTGCTAAGTTTTTAAACTAGTCCTTCAACTTTTTTTTTTATTTTGAATTTATTTTGAAAATAGATAATATCAATGTTGATTAAAAAAAAATTAATAAGTTTGAAAATGATGCTTTAAAATCAAACACGTTTAAAAGACCTTTGAGATTTAAATTATTTTGAGATAATGTTGAAAATGATAAAAACGATGCAAATACATCAATAATGCATTTTTTTTAGGCTTTCATTGTTTTTTTTTTTGTCAAATATTTAACAAAACATTGGGTTAAAGATTATATAGCAATAATGGAGAAGGAAGGGGAAGATAATTTTGGTTTACTAAGAAGGGGTACAGATAGAAACTAGGGTGAGAAGAGAAGGGAAGGCATGGCAAACCTAGGACAATATAGGGGATCTCAAAAGCCCAAACAGACAGGCTGAACCTAGTTGCAACTCATCCACACCATCTTTTAGCCTATCATCTTCCAATAATAGACCCTTCAGCTTAAGCCTAGACCACATAGGCTAAATTCTTGTAGGCAAATTTTTTTAGACTAAAAGCCCAGGAGGGCGGATACACTTATTGTGGTGGAAATAAACACACCAAAGACACGTGTTTTCAACTACATGGGTATCCAAAGTGGTGGTATGAATTGAAGGGAAATAAAGATGAACATAATGACCATGTAACATTTATTACACATACAAAACCAAATACACTTGTGCCACTCGACAGTCAACCTCAATCTTCAACTCAGGACCCAAGTATTATTGGTTCCAAAAACTTAGTATCCAATGGAAAACATATAAACAATTTGATTATTGACTCAGAGGTGATAGATCACATGACCTATGATCATAATGACTTTAAAATAAAGTCAATTCCACGATGAAAGGTCATATCAAATGCTAATGGTTATTTATGTTGTACATGTGCGACGTCGCGGTGGTTGTCCTCTCTCAGGTAGTATTGTATCTATCTGGCAAATATGGATAGATAAGGGATTCTTGTCTTTTATTAGTAGAAAAATAGAATGGAAGTCGCCACGTAGTAATTTGGTCAGTAAGAACCCTAACAAGTTTCAGAGATTGGGTACGGATACTAGTTGTGTAAATGGAAGATATTAGCACCCCAAATACACTTTAGCTAAGTTAAGTTGCATTTTTAATTGTCTAATAAATGCTATGGTCTCATTGTGTTTTCTTGTTGGTTTGTCTAAGATTTAAAAAAACGTTCCCCTTAATAAAGAGAATCTTATCTCATCGAATAAAACCTAATCGCTCTAACCAAAGAAACTAATTTTAATATTAAAGTACGTCTTACGTGTAAGTTCATAATCTCAGATATTAAAAGAAAACAAAATAATTTTTTAAAATTTTTGAAAATGTTGGCCTAATCCTTATGACTTTAATAAACTAGTTATTAAAGCCAAAATGCATGCTAAAATATATTTTTTGAAATTTTCTTTCTTGTATGAAAATACAATATGATTTTTTTTAATCATTGAGAGACTGGCCATATGTGTGAAAATAAAATAAAAAATTCAATGTTTTGATGAAAACTAGATATTTTAATATTAGATTTGTATCTTTATAGTATAAAAATACAAACCAATACTAAGCAAAATTCAATAGAAAAATACATAAAAAAATCATAAATTTTCAAAAATATACTTTTTTTGAATTTTTTTTAGACTGGACTAGATCCAACCTAGTTATTTCCAACCTAGGGAACAGTGGAGTAGTTCTCCACTGTTCACTTACCGAACAATGGAGATGGAGAGTAGATGAAGAAGGAAGAATAGAGGGGTGGAGGAGAATAGACTGGGTGACTCCTTCTAGCTGCGCTGTTGGTGGTAGTGGAGAGAGGAACAATGGTGGTTTGCAGGGAGGAACGGTGGCAGCTTCTACGGTGTAATGGGTGTTTTTTCTTTGTTTGTTCTTCCTTTGTTTTTTTATTTTTCTTATCTTTGTTTCTGCTCTACTAACAATGTGCTCCTTTCTCCCTAGTGACTTTATGGCAGTGTTGCTGGTGTTTTTTTTCCAAACATGGTGGTTGTGCAATGGGGAGCTGCAGCGCTAACTAAAGGTTCTTATTCTTCTTCTTTTATGTGTTTTTCTGTTATATTTTCTTTCTCTTCTCTTGTTTTTGTTAGTGGTGGAGCTACTATCAACAGTGGCTTAAGGCATTTCCCATGGCAATGATGAGGACGGCATGCAGTGGCAATTTGTCTCTCTTCTGCTCTGTTTTCTCTTCTTTGTATCTTGAAACAAATATTCTTTATTTTTCAATCTTCCTTCTCTTCTTTCTCTCTATATCTACCCACTTCTTTTGCTCCTTTCTCCTGTTGGTATTTATAGGAAAAAATAGGGAAATAAATCTACTATCTTTGTCTAGTTAGAGCATAGTGTTAGTATGGTTAGGTGGCCACTAAGCAACCACCTCAAGGCCACCCGAGGGGCTTGTCCCCTCTGTTTTTTTATTTGGCGGGAGGCTATGGGTTAGAGCTTAGGCAAGTGGGAAGAAAGGAAAAAAAGGGGAAAAAATATATGGGAGTAAAACTTCTTCTTCCCCTGCCTCTGCGTGCATAAAGGAAGACAAAGAATAGTGCTATTCAAAACGACACTATTTTGTGTTTTTTTTAAGAGAAGGAAAAAAATATGGGAGTAGCCTAAAAATGAGTTATGAAAATATATATTTGGTAACAGGGGGAGGAATAATGGAATTATGAACTTCAATAATAGAATTATCAACCATATTCACTCTTCCTAATACCTTTTTTATTCTTTCACTCTTTACTAAATTATTATTAGTATGGCAAGTAACAGAAGGTTTAAATTATTACATATTATTGTACTCTTCATTTTGTTTGTTTTAGGTTGTTCTCATGAAAATGATTTTTGGTCGTGGTGCTAAGAGGAGAGGGTTATATTATATGGATAATTTGGACCTTGGAAAAGTTCATTTCACCCAATCATCATAGAAGCAAGGACAAGACATTTAGTTATGGCATTACCAATTAGGACACACATTATACAACTATTTATAACATTTATTCCCTACTTTATTTAAAAAGTACTACTCTCTAGTTTCAACTACAAGGATTGTATCCGAGGTATAAGTCATCAAACAAATTATCCCATCAATTATAATAAATGCAATACTCCATTTAAGATTATTCACTCTGACTTATGGGGCCTTGCACCTGTTATAACTACTACTGGCTTTAGATGGTTTGTCAACGTAATTGATGATTGTACAAAGGTTTTTTGGGTTTATATGTTGAAACATAAAAAATATGTCATACTAGTTTTTCAAAAATTTATTACCCTTATAAAATCTCAGCTCTATATGAGCATTAAAAATCTTCAATTTGATAATGAAGGTGAATATAATTAGTTAAGAGTTTAGACAATTTTGTGATAGCAATGGCATTAAACATGAGACTACTTGTCTATATACTCCATAGCAGAATAGAATTGCTGAATGGAAAAATAGACACATACTAGAGATAGTACGGATCACTATAAGATTTTCCTATATGCCATAATAATATTGGCCTGATGTCATGGATACATCTATTTATCTTCTCAACTACATGATGACATGACCAAAAGATTGATGTCTTCTCCCAAGTGTAAAAGTGTCGAAGTAATAAATTACCAAGTAAGACCGGGGCCGAACCATAGAAAAATTAATTATATAAATTATAAATAACAATAATACAAGAACAATAATAATAATAATAATAATAATAATAATAACAACAACAACAACAACAATAGTAATAGTAATAGTAATAGTAGTAGTAATAGAAGAAGTTGATGAGAACTTTAAGATGGAATCAACGATAACAATAAATATCAAAGTTAGAGGATCCACTAATGGTATTTTAAATAATTATGGTGCAAAATTTTATTATTTAACTGGAAACCACACACAAAGGAGGTTCCAATCAGATTATAAATAGTTAACATGATTACATTAATTATCTTATTCAAACAAAGCTAATACTTGTAAATGCTGTTAGACATTCATGATTATAAGTTATGCTAACAACAAATCAAGTTCCTTTCATAGCACAAATTTCGGTTACATCATACGATTGAGCTATGAAAGTGCAAAGTATTTGTTATACCAAGTGTTATATAAAATAAATCTAGATTAATCATTTAACAAGCAAAGTATTAACAGTAAACAAGATGACAAATATAAAACATGTTAGTATCAAAAATTAAGGTCCATGTTCAATTTACATTATAAGTATTCTTATACCATTAGTGTAACCTTTTTTACATTGACATAATAAACTTAGCTAAACATAATGAAAGAGAGAAACATAAATAAATAAGATAAGAACATAAATAAGATAAAAGTTAATTAAGTAAAGGAAAGGAATTGAAATACATAAACAAGATATTAATGAAAATAAAACTTATGCATTATAAAAATACAAAGAGAGAAAGCAAGATTATGGTTTTTATCTGGAAATGATATCTAAATGCATGGAAAAAGCATTTTTCTATAGGCCAAAATTAGGAATTATTGATTTGATGACTAATTGATGAATGGGTGGTCAACTTTTAACTTGATAACAATCCTTATCTTATTGTCTAAATAAAACATCATTGATAACGTCAGAATTTGAACTAGACTTCAACATAAAAGTTATAGGAAATTATCTCAGCTTTTTAGGAAAAAAAATTTAGGTCATTTATACTTTTAGAACTCGAGATATGAGTTAAACAATGAATAGGTCTAGGCTGCAGGACGAATTCGAACTCCTATGTTGTTACTAAGATTTGGACTTCCAAATACATAATTGAGTCTTAACCTTTCTTTCATTCAACATCTCTTAAACAAGATATTAATAAATCTTTTTTTTGTGCTCTGTATATCAATATATAGTTAAAGGGCTTTACTTGCAAGAAAATAAAATTTTTATTTTAATATTTAAAGTTAATTTTCTTGGGTTGGGATTATTATCTTTTTCTTTTTTTTTTCTTTTTTTTTAATTGATACACATATACCTTAAAAATACAATGCATCTTTAACCTATATAACGAGCTTTTGGCTAATGACTCCAAACTAGTTGGTCTTAGAGCATTAGATATTGAGACACTTCTACGAGCTTAGTGACTCGGGTTACAGATACTGATACATAGATAGTGCAATATTTGATTTCTTTAAGCTCTTCTTCTCAACGCATGTAACAATATTGGGCTAATAGTTTTTAAGTTAGTTGACTTTACGTTATTAGGTGTTAAAACACCCCTTCAAGCTTAACTGTTTAGGTTAAGGAGGCTACAAAACTAAACTTATCTATGTTTTTATTATCATTATTTTTGTTGTTTTTTTTTATAATTTATATATTATCCCTTTTAGTTAGTTGTTACCTTTAATAAAAAAACATAAATAATGTAATAATCCAATGTACAACCCCCAATCATATGTTAAAGTGTGTGTGAAAATGAAGGTTTAAGAATACATGTTAAATGAGTAAGTGAGCATATTTAAAGGATAACAATGTGAGAGTTTCAATAAGAAAATTTTTAGCATGTATATTTTCCACTATCCATGCTTGATTTTTAAATATTTTGGATATGTTGCGCGAGATAATTATAATTTTGGATCCGTTTTTGAACTATTGACCTTGCGGGAAATTAATGTATTTTCATATACTAGATTACTTAGCAGACAGAATCCAGCTGTAAAACCAAACATTGATTGAATCAGACCTGAATTTCCTACACTCCAAATACTGTCTTGATTTATGGCTTTTATCTTAAGTCTTAGAGGTCCAAAAATTATAAGATTGGTGTTGTTGGATAGAAGATTCAATTTTCTACAATTTCTTCAGAAATAGAGATATTTGAATTCGCACGTTTCCTACCTCAAATCTAGCTCGCAATGTCTGGGTAGGAATTCAAATAAAAAAAAAATATCTTCACTCCAACGGGGGTAAAAAGGCCATAATATAAAAGAAAAAAAGAAGGGTTTGCAAGAGAGAGGAGGCATATATAGAGAAACCCTAAAAGAGACTAAAGAAAGAGGAGGAGGCGACACCAACAGGAACAAAAAAATAATAAAGGAAAAAATATTGAAGATCAGGAGGACACCTATCTATTCCATTGAAATTCTTTGCTTTTGAGTGATTTTTATCACATCAAGTTTGTTTCTCTTTAATTTAACTATGGAGTAGACTTTTATTCTAGGATTTTTGATGTAACCTTACTATGAATATGTGAACAATTTCTTCGATTGAATTATTACATTATGATGTTGAGTATTTCATTTTATATATAATGCTTGCATGTGTTTGGCCAACATCTGCATGGTTTATAATTCAATTTGAAATTGAGAAGTGATAATTCTTGTAGCTATTGTTTGAAAAACCCTAAGAAACCTATAGGATAGAGATATCCTAGGAACTTTTATAATCATTATAGGTTTTATAATACTTAATAAATTTTGACAAGTTCAGAATTTTTGTAGAGTATATAAAATTTGTTTGTCAAAATAATTTATTGATGCTAAAGAGAGATTAATGTTTACAATAGAAAATCCTAATTATCAACATTAAGAGTAATTAATTTAATTAAGAAAGTTCACATAAGCATAGTTACGGTAAGTCAGAAATCCTAGAACTAGTATAATTGAATTCATTAATATTTAATTATTTGGTTGTTTTTTTTAATCATTAATTTTTGTTTCATAAACTATCGCATCTGATTCCTCAAATAGATCATAATTTAAAAGAATTTGGTAATTAGTATTTATTTTTACAAATCCTCATGCATGAGAGGCAACAAAAACCAGTAGTTACTACCTTATAATCTTGAGATTGAGAGAACTGCAAGGGGATTAAGAAACAAAATGCGAGAGACTCAAAACAATTCAAGTATCATGGCGGACAATGAAAATCCTAAGCAAGACATACGGGCATTGAGAGATTTTGCTCTCCCATAGGTGATAAGAATTCGTTTTATATCAGGAAACCAGAGATTGAGGCTAATAATTTTGAGATCAAACCAATAATATTACAGATGATTCAGACCTCAATTCAATTTTATAGGCTGCCAAATGATGATCCTAACACCTATATTGCAAGTTTCTTGGAAATTTGTGACACATTTAAGCATAATGATGTTACTGATGAGCCATTCATCTCAAACTATTTCTATTTTCTCTATTAGATAGAGCGAAGAACTGGTTAAACTTCATGCCTACAGATTCAGTTATCAGTTGGGAAGATTTAGCGCAGAAATTCCTTGCTAAATTTTTTCTATCAACCAAAATAGCAAAAATATGCATTGAGATATCTACCTTTGCCCAACTTGAGAGTGAACCATTGTATGAGGCATAAGAGAGATACAAGGATTTGCTTAGGTGATGCCCCTACCATTGACTATTGAAGTGGATGTAGGTGTAGAATTTTTACAATGGATTGAATGCCTCTACAAGAACACTAATTAATGCAGCTTTAGGAGAAGCTTTTATAAGTGAGTCACAAAGTGACACTTACAACTTATTGGAAGAAATGGCTATGAGCAATTACCAATGGCTAAATGAAAGAAGCATATAGAAGAAGACTATTGGGGTGCATGAAATTGATACAATCACGACATTACTAGCTCAAGTCCATTCACTAACTAATCAACTAAAAACCACTCAACTGTCAACAAATGCCATCTATACAACGTGTGATTTTTACCACCAAAATCACACAAGTGAAGAGTGTCAGGTTGGAAACCCATTCTCTCAAGCAAAGCATGCTCATTGTGTCAAACTACAACCAACAGAACAACCCCTATAGTGCAACATATAATCCTGGTTGGAGAAATCATCCTAATTTGTGGTGGAACAATCAAACTATTATGAAGAATCCAGCCTTGCCATTTTCAAGTGAGCACATGAAAGAGAAAAAAAAACTTGAAGAAGTTATGACACAATTAGCAAACAACACCAGCAGATTCATGACTGAAATAAATACCAATCTGCAAATGATTAGTACTTAAAAGTGCATTTTTTTATCAAGGTTTTATGTCATCATTTTGCACTTGAAGTATCAATAACTCCTTAACTAAAACATGTTTTATAATAATATATCTAATAATATAAGATACCTTTAATTTATGGTAAATGTTCATTTTAAATGTAGACCTATCACATAAATGAACGGATTGATTGATGAATTTAAGAACTGAAATTGAAAGGACAAAGAGATGACCAATCTTAAAAAAGAGATGCCAGTGCAATCCAAACTGGAATACTATTCGGTAATTAGGTCATATCTGGAGTTGTAGATCTTTGATTTAGGTCTATTTTATATAGATGGAATGGTAAGATATAGGCCTGTAACTTTTATATGGAGCCTAAGATCTAAAAAGGCTATTTTCAAGTCCAGATTATAGCAACAATAAAGAAGTTCAAATCTGTCTTTCAGCCCGAGCACTGTTCAGTGTTTGGCTTATATCTGGAGTTTCAGAAGTTCAAATGACCTGAATGTTTTACACAAGAAAGCTAAGACAAGTTCCTACAACTTTCATGTTTCAAGGGGCTCCAATTTTGACATTATCAATGACATTTTAGGCAGACAAAAGAAGATAAGGATTGTTATTAAGTCAAGAGTTGATAACCCACTCATCAATTAGTCATAAAATCAATAGTTCCTAATTTTGGCCTATAAAAGGAGGTATTTGCCATGCATTTAGGCATGTTGATGTTTAGACCTTGTTACGAATGACTACTAAGATGCGTCTCAAGATTCATAAAAAGTTCTCCTTATTGTGCCATCATAATAACAATAATTTTGCACATGCTTTATGAAATAGAAAACACAATTAATTTTTTTTTAGCTACTACTCTCTCCTCCCAACTAAAACGAGACATTTTCCTCAATGCTTAAGGGTATAAAGATAGAGTATAGAAGATATCACCTGAAATAACAAACACTGACAAACCTGGAACACACTAAAACAAATATAAGAAACAACAAAACACAATAATAAAACCAAAAGACATAAAAATTCACAAATGAAGGCTCAAATCCAATCCAAGCTTTTTACAACTTTTCTTAGTTGACCAATTTATACGACTCATGGAAGGATCAATTACAGGAATGAAAGATTGTAGTTGGTGAATCAATTGTTCAGCAGTAGCAACAGAGATTATGATTTGTTGTGTAGAAGATGTTAAAAATTCCTGTTCCACGGCATGATAAAAAAAAAGACAACAACTTATCATAACAACCATTAACATTTAACAAACCTATGGGTTTATTATAAATGTGCAGTTGGGCCCAAGAGAAAATATGAAAGATCTCTTCCAATGTGCCTAAATCACCTAGTAAAGCAATGAAGGCATCAACATGGTTAAACATTGCATTCATTTGAGCCAACATTGTGGAGATCTGAAGTTCCTCTCTAATTGTTTTTCCAATAATGTCTCCTTGTGCCAAAGCTTCGAGGATGACCCCCAAAACTTGACTACCTCCTAAAAATACAGCTATTGACACACCTCCTATTAACCCAAGACTGTCTCCCCCATACACTAAATGAATCTTTCTCTCAGCTAGCACTTGACCAAGATGATTTGCTGATTCTCAAAACTACTTTTCTTTCCTAGGACTAGATCCACCGAAAACACAAATATTTCTTCTATGATGACATGAGGAACTTGCCACTTCTACACACTTCTGTATTTGTTGAATGTATAGGTTGAGTAGAAATGAAAGGAAGGAAGAGAGGATTTTATAGATGAGAAATTAGAAAGGCAATCATACCACCTATATGTAAGCTAGCTAGAGTCTCACACACTCTCTCTCTTTATTTATTTATTTATTTGCTTTTGAAAAAACATGTGTATGTACAAATAGTTGTGATTGTGGCTCATATCTTCCCTTGGTTTTACGTCCAAGAATAGCTTAAACACCCTTAATGGGTCGGGGAGAGGCTTCCCATCCAGTTTTCTTAAAAATTGGCAAACACGATCTTTTTTAGTCAGATTCCCAAGACTAAGTTGATCTTGTTTTTTATGAAATAGTGGTCATAAATCATGAATTGCACGATACACATCTCCACTAGGATGGGTCTTAAGAGTCAATAGAAGATTATCTAAAGACTCCTTACTTAGGCCATCCTTAATGAATTGTATTTTATCTTCATGGTTTATAGATGCCATTCCTAAATAACGACATTGTGCATTACAAGTCCATCTAGCACATCAATGACAGACTTTTAGTCGTTTTGCACGACGTTTCTTTGTAAAATTGCTTTTACCTGTTCCACGAATGTGTGAAATGAAGGAGTTAGAGGACTCACCTAGTAATCGGACCTTTACTTCAATCAACCAGTGAATATCTTCAGGAATTCCATGATTTATTAACAATCTCAATCTTGCACTTTTAGCACAGTAAATTTTTGTAATTACATTATGAGGCAAAACGGGAAAATACGTTTTCAATTTTTCAAGATTAATGTCCATTTTCAAACAAGAATTGGAAGATAGATTCAAAGAATTGGAAGATAGATTCAAAGAATTGCACAAATATATACACAGATATTAGTTATTATAGGAAATTGAAAGAACGAACTTAAGTCATGGAGTACCATTATCCGCTATTTGACCGGGGTGAGAGAAAATAGCAAAAATCACTTAAAAAGAAACACAAAAAAAATAATAATCAATCTTTATATACAAGATCACCCAATTCAATGGAGTCATGTTCAACTGAAAAATTATCAAAGTAAACTTTCAGACGATGTCCATTTACCTTGAAAACATTGTCATTCTTTGGATTCTCAATATCATAGGCCCCATATGGATAAACATGTTTCACAAGAAAAGGATCGCTCCATCTTGATCTTAATTTTCTAGGAAATAAATGTAGTCGAGAATTATAAAGCAAGACTTTTTTTACCAACATTGAATGTTTTTCTCAGTATTTTCTTGTCATAAAACTCTTTAATTCTTGCTTTATGAATTCTTGAATTTTCATATGCATAATTTCTTATTTCCTCAAGCTCATTTATTTATAATTTTCATAGTTCATGATTGTGCATCAAAAGTGTTATTAAGTCTCTTATTTTACATATGTATTTATTGTTTTTATTTGGTTTTTTTTTATAATAATTGATGTGATTTTTAGTAATGAAGTTTTTTTTTTTATGTTTTGATAGGCTTTAGAGTTTAAATGAATTAATTCAGAAAATTTAACATCTTAAAACAAAGAATTAAAGAGACATATAGTTGAAGATTGAAGCAAATCTTGGTTCAACTAAGTGCTCCAAAATTTCCTGAAAAATCAATTATATTTCAATTCTAGAAAAGAATATCATATGATTTATTTCAAGCCAAAACTTGCCTTATGTTGTGTGCAAACTTCAACTATTAAACATTGAAAGTTTCAATGTCAATCTTAACCCAAATAATAGGTACATTTGTATCCTTATTTGATGCTTAAATTCAACCCCAAATCAGCCCCAAAACAACCTTTAAATTAGCCCAAGCACAATCCATGATCTTACATGTCTATACAACAAATAACAATTGATTTATTTTTGGTCATCCATTGATCCAAGAAGGCAAGCACTTGGATGAAAAGCTAGAGGGGACTTTGGTACATTATTTTGGGTCAAAAAGAAGAAACAGACAGCTTATAAATAAGGAAGAAAAACGTGCACCAAAGTGGTTGCAAAGCTGGCCTGATTTGATTTTTCAGAACACCTTTTTAATATTTTGCCCATAACTTTTGACTCAGGTGTCCAAATGAGCTATTTTTTAATGATCTAGAAAGGTAATAAAATTTCCTATAAATATGTCTTTCATAGACTTTTCTAGATACGGCTTCTAAGAGGGTCGAATTGCTATCCAAAGTTAGAGTCAGATTTGTGTTTGAATTTTTACTAAAATTGTGTTGTGTTCTTCTTTATAGATTTCGGTTCTTTAGTTTGTAAAACTTATTATTTCAGTTTGATTCAAGTTATTTCATGTTTATTGAAGTGTTCTTATATATAATCATGATTGGCTAATCTCTTTCTTGGATCGAAATCAAGGATGATGGTGATTGAGGTGAGTTCTTTAGGATATGAATGAATCTTAATGTTTATCTTCTCATTTTCTTCATGAATGTTTGTTATTGCAAAGAAATTTTAGAAATCATTAAGGTAATGTTATAATCTTGAATTTTTATGCACAAACTTTAGTTTTAGTATAAAGATTGCTTGATTCAATGTCTTACTTAATATGAAAGTACTTGTTCATTCTTAAGCAATAATCAATCTTCATCTTTCTACACTTCATTGTAATATCTTCCGATCTAATATCACTATCATTGATATTAGGTTGAGTTATCTTATACATGTTGAAGAAATCACCAATACATCACCATTAAAATTAATTTGGACCAAGACTTACTTTTACTTGTCATTTAAAATCTATTTACACCTTTTCATCTTTGAAAACAAATCCATCAATTATTTTCAACCAAGTTATTGTTAATTTAATTTATCTTGAGTTTTTTTTTGTTACCTAGCTTAATTTCCAAATCTAGCTCTCAATGAATATGACCTTGATCTTACCGAGTTAATTGCTACATCGTACACTCATGCACTTGCAAGTTAAAACAAGCTGATCATAAAAAGCGGTCAAGCAATTTTAGCACCATTGCCGAGGAGCTAGTAAGCAAAGGTAATAAATTTAGATTTGATTATTGGAAAACCAAAAAAAAATCATATAATAAAAAATCAATTGGCTTGCTTTACCGTCTAAGAAAATGAAAAAAAAATTCAAATGGCTGGTTTTACCATCTAAAAAAATCATCCTCAACTTTTTGGATATTAGATTGTGGACTGGATTATTAATTGTTGGATTTTGGTTTGTTCAACTATTTTTATTTTATTGTCTATTCTTATTAGTTTCTAATTTTTTCTTGTTTATTTCATTTTTTTGATATTTTATTTTATTTATTATCTAAGGTGCTTGGCCGGTATTACCACCTTTTTATTCATGCTTGTTATATTTATCTTTTAATGTTTATTGTTGTTATTTTTCTTCTATTTATTGTCTAAAGTGCTTGGCCGGTATTACCGCCTCTTGTTTATTTCAGTTTATTTTGTTGTTTTGTTATGATTATTTCTCTTATATTTATTGTTTGAAGTGCTTGGCCGGTATTACCGCCCCCTGGTTTATTTCATTTTATTTTGTTGTTTTATTATGATTATTTTTTTTATAATTATTGTTTGAAGTACTTGGCCGGTATTACCGCCTTTTTATTCAAGCTTGTTATAATTATCTTTTAATATTTATTATTGTTAATATTGCTTATTAGTTAGAGAGTGAATTTCTTAATTTGTTGTATTTTTATTTTTTAGCAATTACTTTTATTTGCAATCTTTTTTTTCTTTCCTTTCCTTTCATATTCATATAATTGTTATATTATTATTATTATTATTATTATTATTATTTTATCATGGTTAATGTTGAAGATGTAGAGGGTGAAGGGAGTGTTCAAGGTAATGGACCTCCACAATTTATGATCAACCTAATTTTTGAACTCTTAGAGAGTATCTTCACCTGGCTAGACAAAGTACACCTTCGTGTATTCTCTTACCTCTTAACCAACAAGCTTTTAATTTGAAATTGGGCATGATTCAACTTCTTCCCACATTTCATGGTATGGATTCTGAAAATCCATACATACACATTAAAGACTTTGAAGAGGTATGTAATACTTTTATTGATAAAATATGCACCGAGAAAACCATTCAACTTAAATTGTTCCCATTCTCTCTAAAGGATAAAGCCAAGCTTTGGCTAAACTCCTTGCGTCCTAGGTCTATAGGTACATGGAGAGAAATGCAAGCTGAATTTTTAAAAAAATATTTCCCCACTCATAGGACAACAGCCTCTCAATGTCAAATGATGAATTTTTCTTGTAGCCCAAATGAGTGATTTCACCAAGCTTGGAAAAGGTTCAAAGACTTGTTAAATGCATGCCCCTACCATGGTTTTGAGATATAGAGGTTAGTGAGTTTCTTCTACGACTCTCTTATCACAGATTTTAAAAAGCTAATGTCAACCAAATGTAATGGTGAGTTTTATGACAAAGAACCAAGTGAAGCCTTTGATTTTTTTGATCAATTGGCTAAAAACATAAAGTAATAGGAGACTTCTCTCCCAGTTCATGTTGAGTTTAGAAACACCATTTCTCATTCAAGTGGGAAGTTTGAATTGAAAGAGACTAATGACCTCAATGCTACATTAGCCTTATTGGCTAGGAAAGTAGAGTCTCTTGAGATTAAAAAAGTGCATGTCATGAGTGAACAACAAGAGGAAAGTTGTGTTATTTGTGAGAGCAAAGGACATAGGACAACCAAGTGTCCTACTATTCTAGCCTTTAAGGGAGTGCTATATGGCCGAACTTCTAATTTAAGTAATGTTAGAAAGCCATTTCCAAACCAAGTAGGCAATCTTTACTCTGAGACCTATAATCCTGGATGGAGGAACCATCCAAATTTTAGATGGAGAAATGAGGGCTCTTTGGTACCTCAAACATTTCAACCTACACCCCAACCATTTTATGCTCCCACACATAACATATACCAACCACCTCATATGAGATCCCTAGAGGATACTCTTCAACAATTCATGCAAATGCAAGGAGGAATCAACGACCAAGCTTACAAATTTCAAGACCAGACCAATAGGACCTTAGATGACATTCGAAGTCAACTAACTAAGTTAACTCAATCACTAAGCATTCAAGAGAAGGGAAAGATCCCAGCTCAACAAATGCCAAATCCTAGAGGTAAGGTACATATGAGTGAATCCTTACCTAGTCAACCTTTAAACCATGAACAAGTCCAAGCTATCACCACCCTTAGAAGTGGAAAGATTATTGACAAAGCCATAGGTTTTGGGATTCTTAAAGGTATTATGGAGGAGAAATCTAAGGAAAGTGAAGAGGGAATAAAAACACAAGTGACAAATAAGAGTTTGAGTGATAAAGAAGGCAAGATAAATGAGAAAAGAGATGATTTAAGAAAAATTAGAGTCAAAGTGAGTGATTTAGAATTTGTTCCTAAAGCACCATTTCCACAAAGGTTAGGGAAACCTAAACATGATCTTATGAACTCAGAAATCTATGAATTATTCAAACAAGTGAAAGTCAATATTCCACTCCTTGATGCAATTAAACAAGTTCCATCTTATGTAAAGTTTCTTAAGGATTTATGCACAGTTAAAAGAAGATTGAATGTGAATGAAATAGCCTTTCTAACTGAACATGCTAGTGTCGTCATCCAGTTTAAGACCCTTTCTAAATACAAAGATCCTGGTTATCCTACCATTTCATTCATTATTGGAAGTCATAAGATAGATCAAGCTTTGTTGGATTTAGGAGCAAGTGTGAATTTAATACCCTACACTATTTACAAACAATTAGGTTTAGGAGAAATCAAGCTTACTCGAATCACCCTTCAATTAGCTAATAGGTCAATCAAGATTCCTAGGGGTATCGTTGAGGATGTGTTAGTCCAAGTAGATAAATTCTGCTTTCCTATTGATTTTGAAGTGTTAGACACCGCACCAATTCAAGGTTCTAATACTCTCATCCTAGTCATCTTAGGGAGACCTTTCCTAGCTACATCCAATGCCTTAATTAACTCTAGGAATGGGGTGATAAAATTGTCTTTTGGGAATATGACTGTGAAGATGAACATATTCAATGTCTCCAAAAAAATTACAGAACATGAGGACATTAGAGAGGTAGATTTGATCCAAACAGTTTGTTAAGAACACTTTGAGAGAGTGTGGATCAAGGATTTATTGGAGAGAACTTTAATTCATGATGAAAGATTTTGTTCATTGGAATGTGTAGATGAGGAAGTAAGGGAACTCGAGACTTATCTAGATCCAATGCCTATTATGTTAATAGGTCAATGGACCTCATCATTTAAGCCTTTGATTTCACCCCAAGTGAAAGTTGAGGCATCTTTTGTCCAATCTTATAAACCAGAAAGGAAGCCTTTAGTGAGTGATCTTAAGTATGCATTTCTAGGGAAAGATGAATCATATCCTATTGTGATCTCATCAAAGCTTAGCATAGAGCAAGAACAAAAACTTTTGAGAGTTGTGAGAAAACACAAGAAAGCAATTGGGTGGACAATTACTGGCTTGAAAGGAATTAGCCCTCTTTTATATACACATAAAATCTATCTTGAAGAAAAGGTTAAATCTATTAGGAAAATGCAAAGATGATTGAACCCAAACATGAAGGAAGTAGTGAGAGGTGAAGTGCTTAAGCTACTTAATGCAGGTATCATTTACCCTATTGCAAACTCAAAATGGGTTAGTCCAACCCAAGTTATCCCTAAAAAATCTGAAGTCACGTTAGTGAAGAATGAAAATAATGAACTAGTACCAACTAGAATCCAAACTGGATGGCGTATGTGCATTGATTATCGTAAATTAAACATGGTAACTAGGAAGGACCATTTTCCACTTCCATTTTTAGACCAAGTGCTTGAAAAAGTAGCCGAAAGAGTTTCTATTGTTTTCTTAATGGATACTCAGGTTACAACCAAATTGTGATTTCTTTAGAAGACTAAGAAAAAACCACTTCTACTTGTCCTTTTGGTACCTATGCTTATAGAAGAATGCCTTTTGGCTTGTGTAATGTGACACGACGAAAAGATTGATGTCTTCTCCCAAGTGTAGGAGTGTCGAAGTAATAAATAACCTAGCAAGACCGGGGTCGAACCACAGGGAGGTTAATTGTACAAATTATAAATAATAATAATACAATAACAAGAACAATAACAACAACAACAATAATAGTAGTAATAACTATAATAATAATAATAATAATAACAACAACAACAATAATAACAACAACAATAATATAGAAGAAGAAGAAAAATTGATGAGAACTTTGAGATGGAAAATTAAAATAAGGATTAAACAACGATAACAAACAATGTCATGGTTAGAGGATTCACTAATGGTATGTCAAACAAGTATAGTATAAACTCTTATTATTCAATTGGAAACCGCATATAAAGGAGGTTCCAATCAGATTATAGATTGTTAACATGATTACATTAGTCGTCTTATTCAATTAATGCTAATACTTGTAAATTTCATCAAGCATTCATGATTATAACTTATGTTAACAACAAATCAAGTTCCTTTCATAGCTCAGGTGTCGGTTATACCATACAGTATGGGCTATGAAAGTGCCAAGCATTTGTTGTACCAATTGTTATACAACATAAATCAAGATTAGTCATTTAACAAGCAAAGTATTAAAGGGTGAACAAGATAACAAATACAAAACATGTTAGTATCAAACATTAAAGTTCATATTAAGTTTATACCATACTTATTCTTACACCATTAGTGTAACCTTTTTACCTTGACATAATTAACTCAGCGAGACATAATGAAAGAAAGAAAAATAGATAAACAAAATAAGAACATAAATAAGATAAGAGTTAACAAAGCAAAGCAAAGCAAAGGAAATGAAAAGCATAAACTTGATATTAATGAAAGAAAAGCATAAGCATTACAAAAAATACAAAGAGAGAAAACAAGAGCATGATCTTGATCTGGAAACCAAGATGCCTAAATACATGACAAATGCCTCTTTTTATAGGCCAAAATTGGAAACTATTGATTTGATGACTAATTGATGAGTAGGTGGCCAACCCTTGACTTGGTGACAATCCTTATCTTCTCTTGTCTGCCCAAAACATCATTGATGACGTCAACATTAGAGCCACTTGAAAATATGAAAGTTCTAAAAAATTGTCTCAGCTTTCTTGTGTAAAACATTCAGCTCATTTCGACTTCTAGAACTCCAGATATGGCCAAAATACTGAACAGTGCTCGGGCTGGAGGACAGATTCAGGCTTCTATGTTGTTGCAATAATTTGGACTTAAAAATGGCCTTTTTAGATTTGGGCTCCATATGAAAGTT
Organism: Populus ilicifolia; assembly: GCA_015708895.1. Classification (NCBI taxonomy): domain Eukaryota; kingdom Viridiplantae; phylum Streptophyta; class Magnoliopsida; order Malpighiales; family Salicaceae; genus Populus; species Populus ilicifolia. Next base: position 29,041 of record SRLM01000840.1, on the reverse strand, counting down.
GTAGGCCTATGCCTTACCTTTCCATGCATATAAAGTAGACCTAAATCTCAGATCTATAGCTCCAGATATGACCCAATTATCGAACAGTGTTCTGATTTGGATTGCACTGACATCTCTTTTCTAATTTTGATCATCTCTTTGCCTTTGCAATTGAAGTTCTTAAAGTCATCAATCAATCCTTTCATTTATGTGATAGGCCGCATTTAAAATGGGCATTTACCACAAATTAAAGGTATCTTATATTATTAGATAGATTATTATAAAACGTACTTTAGTTAAGGAGTTATTGATACTTCAAATGCAAAATGATGATATAAAACCATGATAAAAATGCACTTTTTAGTACTAATCACACCCCCCAACTAGCTTATTACTAGTCCCTAGTAATCAAAGTGTTAAAATAGAAAAACAATTTGCAAATTCCACAAAGCAAGGTATTCATCATTTAACTTCCATTACTATCCAGATAAACAAACTCTTGTTAAATTTATATATCTGCTCAATACCTCTTAACAAGATATTCATAAACCTTTTTTTTGTGCTCAATGTATCAACACATAATTATGGAAATTTTCTTGGAAGAAAACAAAATTTTTGTTCTAATGTTTGAGGTTAACTTCTTTGGGTTAGGATTATTATTTTTATCTTCTTTTCTTTTTGTTTTTTTCAATATATATACATATAATTTAAAACACCATGCATCTTTAACCTATATAACGAGCTTTCACCTAATGACTCCCAGACCAGTTGGTCTTAGGGCATTAAGTGTTAAGACACCCCTACAAGCTTAGTAACTCGGGTCACAGATATTGATATGTAGATAGTGCAATGTTTGATTCCCTTAAGCTTTTCTCCTTAACCCATGTAACAAGCGTTAGGCCAATAGCTTCCAAGTCAGTTGACTTTAGGGTATTAGGTGTTAAAACACCCATTTGGGCTTAATTGCTTAGGTTAGGGAGGCTACAAAACCAAACTTATCTACATTTTTATTATTATCATTTTTTTTCTTTTTCTCTTTTCTTTTTTTTTTAATTATATATTATCCATTTCCCTTAGTTGTTACCTTTAACAAAAGAACATAAATAATATAATAATCCAATATGCAACCCACAATCATATGTTAAAGTGTGTGTGTGTAAATTAAGGTTTAAGAATACATGTTAAATAAGTATATAAGTAGAATTAAGTAATAACAATATGAGAGTTTGTAAATCTGAATATTTCAAGAAGTATTATGATAGACCTTGTTATGAATGATTACTAAAATGCATCTCAAGAGTCATAAAAGACTCTCCTTACTCTGCCATCATAGTAACAACCATTTTGCACATGCTTTATGAAATAAAAAACTCAATTTGTTTTTAGCTACTACCCTCTCCCCCCAACTAAAACAAGACATTATCCTCAATGTTTAAAGGTAGAAAGATAAAGTATAGAAGATATCACCTGAAATAACGAACACTGACAAACCTGAAACACACTGAAAAAAAATATAAGAAACAACAAAACACAATAATAAAACCAAAAGACATAAAGATTCACAAATAGAGGCTCAAATCCAATCCAAGCTTTTTACGGCTTTTCTTAGTTGACGAATTTATACGAATCATGGACGGATCAATAACAGGAATGAAAAATTGTAGTTGGTCAATCAATTATTCAGCAGTAGCATTAGAGATTATGATTTGTCGTGCAGAAGATGTTAGAAATTTTTATTCCATAGCGTGATCAAGAAAAGACAACAACTTATCATAATAACCATTAACATTTAACAAACCTATGGGTTTATGGTGAATGTGCGGTTGGGCCCAATAGGAAATATGAAAGATCTCTTCCAATGTGCCTAGACGACTTGGTAAAGTAATGAAGGCATCAACATGGTTAAACATTGCTTTCATTCAAGCTGACATTGTGGAGACCTGAAGTTCCTCTCTAATTATTTTTCCAATGATGTCCCCTAATAGGAAAGACTGGTCTTTAAGACTTAATGATGCACTTTGGACTTATCAAACTGCTTATAAAACATCATTAGGTATGTCACCTTATAGACTACACTATGGAAAACCTTGTCACTTGCCTATGGAACTTGAATATAAAACTTATTAGGTTGTTAAAGCTTTTAATTCAAATCTGGATGATGCTACTCATCTGTGAAAATTACAAATAAATGAGCTTGAGGAAATAAGAAATTATGCATATGAAAATTCAAAAATTTATAAAAGCAAGAATTAAAGAGTTTTATGACAAGAATATTCTGAGAAAAACATTCAATGTTGGTCAAAAAGTCTTGCTTTATAATTCTTGATTACATTTATTTCCTGGAAAACTAAGATCAAGATGGAGCGGTCCTTTTATTGTGAAACATGTGTATCTATATGGGGCTTGTGATATCGAGAATCCAAAGAACGACAATGTTTTCAAGGTAAATGGACATCATTTGAAAGTTTACTTTGATAAGTTTTCAATTGAAAATGAATTGAATTAGATGATCCTGTATATAAAGATTATTTTTTTTTATCTTTCATATTATTTTTGTGTGCGTTTTGCTAGCTTCTCTCACCCTGGTCAAATAACGAACAATGGTACTCCGTGACTTAAGTGGGTTATTTCAGTTTCCCATAATAACTGATATCTATGTATATATTTGTGCAATTCTTTGAATCTCTGTTCTAATTCTCATTTGATAATGGACACTAATCTTGAAAAATTGAAAAAATATTTCCCGCTCTATCTCAGAATGTGATTATAAAAATTTACCGTGCTAGATGTGTAAGATTAAGGTTGTTAATGAATCATGGAATTCCTGAAGATATTCACTGGTTGATTGAAGCAAAGGTTTGATTATCTAGTGAGTCCTTTAATTTCTTCATTTCACACATGCCTAGAATAGGTAAAAACACTTTTGCAAAGAAATGTCGTGCAAAACGACTGAAAGTCTATCATCGATATGCTAGATGGACTTGTAACGCACAATGTTATTTTTTAGGAATGGTATATATAAAACGTGAAGATAAAATACAATTCATTAAGGATGACCTGAGTAAGGAGTTTTTAGATAATCTTCTATTAACTCTTGAGACGCATCCTGCTTGACCGCTTTTTATGATCGGCTTGTTTTAACTCGCAAGTGCACGAGTGTGCGATGTAGCAATTAACTCGGTAAGATCGAGGTCATATCCACAGAGAGCTAGATCTGGAAATTAAGCTAGGAAAAAAAAAAAAACTCAAGAGAAATTAAATTAACAATAACTTGGTTGAAAATAATTGATGGATTTGTTTTCAAAGATGAAAAGGTGTAAATAGATTTTAGAAGACAAGAAAAAGTAAGACTTGGTCCAAATCAATTTTAATGGTGATGTATTGGTGATTTCTTCAACATATATAAGATAACTCAACCTAATATCAACGATGGTGATATTAGATCGGAAGATATTACAATGAAGTTTAGAAAAATGAAAATTGATTATTGCTTAAGAATGAACAAGTACTTTCATATTAAGTAAGACATTGAATCAAGCAATCTCTATACCAAAACTAAAGTTTGTGCATAAAAATTCAAGATTATAACATTACCTAAATGGTTTCTAAAGTTTCTTTGCAATGATAAATCATTCATGAAGAAAATGAAAAGATAAACATTAAGATTCATTCATATCTTAAAGAACTCACCTCAACCACCATCATCCTTGATTTGGATCCAAGAAAGAGATTAGCCAACCATGATTATATATAAGAACACTTCAATAAACATGAAATAACTTGAATCAAACTGAAATAATAAGTTTTACAAGCTAAAGAACCGAAATCTATAAAGAAGAACACAACACAATTTCAGTAAAAATTCGGACACACATCTGACTCAAACTTTGGACAGCAATTCGACCCTCCTAGAAGCTTTTTTTCGAGATGTCTATTAGATACATATTTATAGGAAATTTTGTCACCTTTCCATATCATTAAAGAACAGCTCATTTGGACACCTGAGTCAAAAGTTATGGGTAAAACACCGAAAGGTGTTCTGAAAAATCAAATCAGGACAGCTTTGCAACCACTTTGGTGCACGTTTTTCTTCCTCATTTATGAGTTGTCTCCTTCTTCTTTTTGACCCAAAATAATGTAAAAATATCCCCTCCAGCTTTCCATCCATGTGCTTGCCTTCTTGGATCAATGAATTACCCAAAATAAATCAATTGTTGTTGTGTGGACATGTAAGATCATGGATTGTGTTTGGGCTGATTTTGGGCTGAATTTGAACATCAAATAAGTATACAAATGTACTTATTATTTGGGCTAAGATTAACATTGAAACCTTGAGTGTTTAATGGTTGAAGTTTGCACACAACATAAGGCAAGTTTGGGCTTGAAATAGATCATATGATATTCTTTTCTAGAATTGGAATAGAATTGATTTTTGGGACAAATTTGGAGCACTTATTTCAACCAAGATTTTCTTCAATCTTCAACTAAATGTCTCTTCAATTCTTTGTTCTCAATTCTGATGTTGAATTTCTTGAATTAATTCATTTAAGCTCCAAAAACCTATCGAAACATTAAAACAAACTTCATTACTAAAAAACACATCAATTATTATAAAAAGACCAAATAAAAACAATAAATACATATGTAAAATAAGAGACTTAATGATACTTTTGATGCACAATCACACCCCCCAACTTAGATTTTGCTAGTCCTCAAGCAAAACAAAACATAAAACCTTTGAAATAAAAAGAATAATAACAATCATAATTAAGCTCGATTCATCACACTTGAAGGACCTATCATGCAAACATTGGTATCTTTAACTCAATGTACACAATAGCAAATAAAGAAAAATAAGCATACTCATATTCTCTAAATCAAACATCCATACAAAATTTCCAAATTCAGTCATATGTATCGTGCAACCAACATAATTGGTTCATACGAAAACTCAACTTGTAATCTTCCCTTCTCACCAACACAAACAAGGTAGCAAACTAGAGAAATATCTATATTTTTTTTTCTTTTTGCTTTTTTCTTTCTTTCTTTGTTTTTTTTTTTGTAAAGATATGATTTATTCTTTGTCTTTAAGTAGTCACTTCCCTTTTTACGCGAATACAAACATTTGTGATGAATGCACCCGGTTACTCACAAAGTCACAAACTTAAAGTGCTTTGCATACTCATATTTTAAGCTGCCGTTTGACGTAAAGATAAACATTTGTGATGAATACCCCTAGTTACTGAGCAACTCAAAACATTGGAGTAGATAGAACTTTGTACACATTTATTTATTTATTTGTGTAATAATTATTACTCTACTTACTTAAACCTTGTTTAGGACTGGATCAAAAGGGATAATCACAAATAAAGCATCATACTCATCTTTTATGCATAATCACACAACTCACACAACTTTTACAAGGAAATATGTACTTTAGTAATCTTAAAAAAAAGTATGCTATATCTTGCTTTATAAGATATTATCTTTCCCAAATTAAAGTATGCAATGTTCAACATAATAATGAATCAAAAAATGTAATGATGATCCTAAACAAGTCTCATTCACATATGAATGCAAGGTTTTTTTTTTTCTTTAACAAGCATGGTTATCTCAAGCATTCAACATAATGAAATATCTAAAATTAAGTAGTCACTTCCCTTTTTACGCGAATACAAACATTTGTGATGAATGCACCCGGTTACTCACAAAGTCACAAACTTAAAGTGCTTTGCATACTCATATTTTAAGCTGCCGTTTGACGTAAAGATAAACATTTGTGATGAATACCCCTAGTTACTGAGCAATTATGTTTGCTAAAAAAGACCATGTTTGCTAGTTTTTAAGAAAACTGGATGAGAAGCCTATCTCTGACCCATAGAGGGCATTTAAGTCGTTCTTAGATGTAAAACCAAGGGAAGATGTGAGCCACAATCACAAATACCTATACATACATATGTTTTTTCAAAAGTAAACAAATAAATAAATAGAGTGAGAGAGAGAGAAATAGAGAGTGTGTGAGACTCTAGCTAGCCTACATATAGGTGGTATGATTGCCTTTCTAATTTCTCATCTATAAAAATCTCTCTTCCTTCCTCTCATTTACACACAACCCATACATTCAACAAATATAGAAGTGTGTACAAATGACAAGTTTCTCAGGTCATCATATAAGAAATATTTGTGTTTTCGGTGGATCTAGTCCTGGGAAAGAAAATGAGTTTTTAAAACCAGCAAATCATCTTGATCAAGTGCTAGCTGAGAGAAAAATTCATTTAGTGTACGGGGGAGGCAGTCTTGGGTTAATGGGAGGTGTGTGATTGATACTTAAAAGTGTATTTTTATCAAGGTTTTATACCATCATTTTGCACTTGAAGTATCAATAACTCAACTAAAACATGTTTTATAATAATATATCTAATAATATAAGATACCTTTTATTTATGGTAAATATTCATTTTAAATGCAAGCCTATCACATAAATGAAAAGATTGATTGATGAATTTAAGAACTGAAATTCAAAAGACAAAGAGATGGTTAAACTTACAAAAGAGATGTCGGTGTAGTACAAACCGGAACATTGTTCAGTAATTGGATCATATCTAGAGCTGTAGATCTTATATTTAGGTCTAGTTTATATGAATGGAAAGGTAAGACATAGGCTTACAACTTTCATTGAGCCTAAGATCTAAAAAGGTAATTTTCAAGTCCAAATTAGAGCAATAACAAAGAAGCCCGAATTTGTCTTCCAGCCCAAACACTGTTTAGTACATGGCCCATATTTGGAGTTCTAGAAGTTCAAATGAACTGAATTGTTTACACAAGAAAGATAAGATGATTTCCTACAACTTTTGTGTTTCAAGTGACTCTAAATTTGACGCTATCAATGATATTTTGGGCAGAAAAAAGAAGATAAGGATTGTCACCAAGTCAAGAGTCGGCCACCTACTCATCAATTAGTCATCAAATCAATAGTTCCTGATTTTGGCCTATAAAAGGAGGTATTTTTCATGCATTTAGGCATCTTGGTGTCTAGATCAAAATCATGCTCTTGCTTTCTCTCTTTGTATTTTTTGTAATGTTTATGCTTTGTTTTCATTAATATCAAGTTTATGTCTTTCATTTCCTTTCCTTTACTTAGTTAACTTTTATCTTATTTATATTCTTATATTGTTTATCTATTTTTCTTTCTTTCATAATGTCTAGCTAAGTTTATTATGTCAAGGTGAAAAGGTTACAAGAATGGTGTAAGAATAAGTATAGTATAAACTTAATGTGGACTTTAATGTTTGATACTAACATGTTTTATTTTTGTTATCTTGTTTACTCTTTAATACTTTGCTTGTTAAACGACTAATCTTGATTTATATTGTATAACACTTGGTACAACAAATGCTTGGCACTTTCATAGCCTATACTGTATGGTATAACCAACACCTGAGCTATGAAAGGAGCTTGATTTGTTGTTAACATAAGTTATAATCGTGAATGCTTAATGAGATTTACAAGTATCACCATTAATCGAATAAGATGACTAATGTAATCATGTTAACAATCTATAATCTGATTGGAACCTCCTTTGTATGTGGTTTCCAATTGAATAATAAGAGTTTATATTATACTTGTTTGACATACATTTAGTGGATCCTCTAACCTTGACAATGTTTGTCATCATTATTTAATCCTTATGTTAATTTTCGATCTAAAAGTTCTCGTCAACTTTTCTTCTTCTTCTTCTTCTTCTTTTTTTCTTTATTATTGTTGTTGTGATTGTTACTATTGTTGTTGTTTATAATTCTTGTTTATAATTTGTACAATTAACCTCCTTGTGGCTCGACCTTGGGCTTGCCTTGTTACTTATTACTTTGACACTCATGCACTTAAGAGAAGACATCAATCTTTTAGTCATGTTAAGTTTTTGGTGGTGTTGCTGGGGAGGGAAGTTTTGTATAAATTATAATATTTATTTTATTTTCTCTTTTCACTTTTCTTGTATATAACTTTATTTCTTTTCTCTTGTTTCTTCTTTTTTTGTTTTTTTTTCCTTTTATTCTATTCCTACACGTGCATAAGAGTGTGGTCACATATCTCAAGTGGTAGAGTTTGTAGGGTATCCTCATCATTTTTAGAAAATATAGCCGAAGAAGATAATCAATCACTTTATAATGAGAATAATCGTGCTAGAACACTTAGAGACCACATGAATCCCACAAGAACAAGTGCACCATCATGCATAATTTTTCCTCCCGATGCATCTCATTTTAATTTTAAACCAGGCATTATTCAACTTTTACCTTCTTTTCATGGCTTAGAATTGAAAAGTCCATACTTGCATTTAAAGGAATTTGAGGAGGTTTGCAACACATATAATAATTTAAATTGTAGCATGAACATCATCAAGCAATCACCTAAATTTTAGTTGGAAGAGTGAGAGCAATAATGCACAAACTTCACAACCACCATTTCAAGCACACCATAATTTCCAAAATTCTCATAGATATGCACCTCCTTATGCTCCACCTTCTAGAAGAAATCTTGAGGAAACATTGCATGCATTCATTGAAAAGCAAGAGACAATCAATACTCAACTTGCTCAAAACATGACAGATTTTAAAGATACTCTTGCAAAATTAGCATCTGCTCTCAGTTTCCAAGAGAAAGGTAAGTTTCCATCTCAACCACAACAAAATTCCAAGGGGCAATACAATGCAAATGCAAGTAGTTCCGGAAGCCAACACATGGATCAAGTCAAATCAGTCACTACTCTTCGCAATGGTAAGTTTATTGAAAAACTCTCCTTGAACCTTATAAAAAAGATGATGAGTCAATCTTTGAGGGTAAGCAAGGGGTTGAATCTAAAAATGACAAAGAAAAGACTGATTCTCTGTTGGCACTTTTATTTCCTCAAGCCATGACAAAACAAAGGAAAGTGAATCACAACTCTGAAATTTTTGAAACTTTCAAACAGGTAAGAATCAATATACCTTTGTTGGATGCTATTAAACAGGTTCCTTTCTATGTTAAATTTTTGAAAGATCTATGCATTGTGAAGAGGAAATTGAATGTGAAAAAGAAAGCCTTTCTAGCCAAACAAGTGTTATTCTTCAGAATAATAATGCTTTGAAATATAAAGACCCTAGTTGTCCTACAATTTCTTGCTTTATTGGAGAACATAAAATTGAAAGAGCTTTACTTGATCTCGGTGCTATTGTGAATTTACTTCCATATTTAGTTTTTCAGAGTCTCAATCTAGGTGAGTTAAAACCAACTTCTATAACTCTTTTATTTACCGATAGATCTATAAAAGTGCCTAGAGGAATAATTGAAGATGTGTTAGTACAATTTGATAAATTCATTTATCCTATGGATTTTATTATCTTAGACACACAACCTGTTGAAGTATGTAATTCATTTCCTGTTATTTTAGGACATTCACTTCTTACAACTTCTAATGCATTAATTAATTGTAGAAATGGACTGATGAAGCTATCATTTCGGAACATGACATTGGAGATGAATATTTTCAACATTTGCAAGCAACCTAGATATGATAATGATTTAAAGGAAGTGGACTTTACTAAAAACTTAATTCACGATCAATTTCCAACCACTTCTAGTGAAATTGAGATTGATGAATCTAATGATTTGCAAATGATTTATTTTTAGGAAGAACCAAAGACAAGTAATTGGAGGCCACAAATTGAGGAATTGCCACTACGATCAATTAAGTCTGTACCTTCAAGTGTTCAACCACCAAAACCTAATTTGAAGTCATTGCCATCCAATCTCAAATACTCATTTTTAGAGAAAATGAAACTTTTCCAGTAGTAATCTCTTCCAAACTTAATGTACATCAAGAAGGTAAGTTATTACAAACTCTGAAAATGCATAAAAATACATTAGGATGGACCATAGCTGAAATAATAGGAATTAGTCCTTTGATTTGTACACATAGAATTTATTTAGAGGAAAATGCTAAACCCTCTAGAGAAATGCAATGAAGGCTAAATCCTAATATGAATGAAATAGAAAAAGAATGAAGTCATTAAGCTTTTAGATAATGAAATCATTTATTCTATTTCTGACAGCAAATGGGTAAGTCCTACCCAAGTTTTACCCAAGAAGTCTGGAGTCACTATGATAACAAATGAGAACAATGAGTTAATTCCCACTAGCACTGTTACTGGTTGGCGCATGTGCATTGACTATAGGAAACTTAATTTAATGATTAGAAAAGATCATTTTTCTTTACCTTTCATGGATCAAATCCTAGAAAGAGTTGTAGGTCATGAATTTTATTGTTTCCTAGATGACTATCCAGGTTACAACCAAATTGAAATTGCATTGGAAGATCAAGAGAAGACTATTTTCACATGTTCATTTGGTACTTTTGCATATCGAAGGATGCCTTTTGGATTATGTAATGCACCAGCCACATTTCAAAGATGTATGCATAGTATATTTAGTGATATGGTTGAACATTTTCTTGAGATTTTCATGGATGATTTTTCTGTTTTTGGCGATTCATTTCATAATTTTTTGACTAACTTAGAAAAGGTTTTGACTAGATGTGAAGAGAAGAATCTTGTGCTGAAGTAGGAAAAATGACATTTTATGGTAACAAACAGCTTTGTACTTGGTTACATTGTTTCATCAAAAGAAATTAAGGTTGACAAATCTAAAATCGAGTTAATTGCAAACTTGCCAACACCAAAATCTATTAAAGATGTTAGATCATTTCCAGGACATGCTAGTTTTTATAGAAGGTTCATCAAAGATTTTAGTGTAATATCTAAGCCTTTAAGTAACCTTCTAATAAAGGATACTATTTTTGAATGGACTAAACATTGTGAAGAAGCCTTTGTTAAACTTAAAAATTTGCTTACTTGTGCTCCTATCATTCAACCTCCTGATTGGTCATTACCTTTTGAAATAATGTGTGATGCTAGTAATTATGTCGTAGGTGCTGTTTTGGGACAAGGAAAAGATAAGAAACCCTATGTAATTTACTATACAAGTAAAACTTTAAATAGTGCTCAAATGAATTATACCACCATTGAAAAAGAAATACTTGTATTAGTATTTGCATGTGAAAAATTCAGGTCTTATCTTGTTGGCTTTCCTGTTGTTGTTTTTAGTGATCATGCAGCATTGAAATATCTTCTTTCTAAGAAAGATTTTAAGGCTAGATTAGTGTGGTGGATTTTAGTACTTCAAGAATTTGATATCACAATCAAACATAAGAAAGGCAATAAAAATGTTGTTGCATATCACTTGTCAAGATTGACAACAGATTCGAAAACTGACATCACACTAATCGATGACTACTTTCCCGATGAGTCTTTACTTTACGTCCCTACAATGTCTTGGTTTGCTAATATTATTAATTTTCTTATTTCAGGACAATTGTCAACTCATTGGAGTACCTAAGATAAAAGAAAGTTCTTGAACGAAGTGAACTTTTATTGGGATGACCCTTATTTTTTCAAATATTGTGTTGATCAAATATTTCGAAGATGCATTCCTCACAATGAGGTAAGTAATGTTATTAAATTTTGTCATTCTAAGGCATGTGGGGGCTATTTCTCGTCAAGAAAGACAACTGCAAAAATCTTACAAAGTGGATTTTATTGGCCTACCATGTTCAAAGACTCACATGCATTCTATAAGTCTTGTGAAAATTATCAAAAGTTAGGATCTATTTCAAAACATCACATGATGCCTTTAAATCCTATTATTGTCATTGAGATCTTTAACTGTTGGGGTATAGATTTCATGGGTCCATTCCCTCCATTTGGTTTCTTATACATACTAGTCGCAATAGATTATGTTTCAAAATAGATAGAGGCAATTCTAATTTGAAACAATGATCACAAGATAGTGATAAAGTTTTTGAAAGAAAATATTTTGAGTCGATTTGGAGTCCTTCGAGCCATAATAAGTGATAGTAGAACATATTTTTGCAACAAGCCATTTGAGTCTTTAATGAAGAAATATGGAATCACACACAAAGTTGCCACCCCTTATCACCCTCAAACAAGTGGACAAGTAGAGCTTACTAATAGGGAGTTCAAACATATTTTGGAGAAAACAAGGAACCATAATAGGAAAGACTGGTCTTTAAGACTTAATAATGCACTTTGGGCTTATCGAACTGCTTATAAAACATCATTAGGTATGTCACCTTATAGACTACTCTATGGAAAACCTTGTCACTTGCTTGTGGAATTTGAACATAAAGCTTATTGGGTTGTTAAAGCTTTTAATTCAAATCTGGATGATACTAGTCAACTACAAAAATTAAAAATAAATGAGCTTGAGGAAATAAGAAATGATGCATATGAAAATTCAAGAATTCATAAAGCAAGAATTAAAGAGTTTCATGACAGGAAAATACCGAGAAAAACATTCAATGTTGGTCAAAAAGTCTTGCTTTATAATTCTCGATTGCATTTATTTCCTGAAAAATTAAGATCAAGATGGAGTGATCCTTTTATTGTGAAACATATGTATCCATATAGGGCCTACGACATTGAGAATCTAAAGAATGACAATGTTTTCAAGGTAAATGAACATCGTTTGAAAGTTTACTTTGATAATTTTTCAGTTGAAAATGACTCTATTGAATTAGGTGATCTTGTATATAAAGATTGATTTTTTTTTCTTTCATATTATTTTTATGTTTCTTTTTGAGTGATTTTTGCTAATTTCTCTCACCCCGGTCAAATAGCGGATAATGATACTCCGTGACTTAAGTTGATTCTTTTAGTTTCCCATGATAACTGATATATGTGTATATATTTGTGCATTTCTATGAATCTCTCTTCCAATTCTCATTTGAAAATGGACACTAATCTTAAAAAATTCAAAAAAGTGTTTTCCTGCTCTGCCTCAGAATGTAATTATAAAAATTTACGGTGTTAGATGTGCAAGATTGAGGTTGTTAATGAATCATGAAACTCTTAAAGATATTTGTTGGTTGATTGAAGTAAAGGTCTGATTATCAAGTGAGTCATTTAACTCCTTCATTTCACACATGCTTAGAATAGATAAAAGTACTTTTGCAAAAAAACATCATACAAAATGATTGAAAATTTGTCATCTATGTGCTAGATGGACTTGTAATCTACAATTTTGTTCTTTAGGAATGGTATCTATAAACCGTGAAGATAAAATACAATTCATTAAGGATGGCCTGAGTAAGGAGTCTGTAGATAATCTTCTATTGACTCTTGAGACCCATTCTAGTGGAGATGTGCATCATGCAATTCATGATTTATGACCACTATTTCATAAAGAACATGATCGACTTAGTCTTGGGAATCTGATTAAAATAGACCTTGTTTGCCAGTTTTTAAGAAAACTAGATGGGAAGCCTATCTCTGACCCATTGAGGGCATTTAAGTTGTTCTTGGATGTAAAACCAAGAGAAGATATGAGCCATAATCACAACTACCTGTACATACACATGCTTTTTTCAAAAGTAAATAAATAAATAAATAAAGAGAGAGAAAGAGTGTGTGAGACTCTAGCTGGCGTACATATAGGAGGTATGTACTTAACCGATACATTCAACAAATACAGAGTGTGTGAGACTCTAGCTGGCATACATATAGGAGGTATTACCTTTTCTATTTCTCATCTATAAAATCCTCTCTTCCTTCCTTTCATTTCTACTCAACCCATACATTCAACAAATACAGAAGTGTGTAGAAATGGCAAGTTCCTTAGGTCATTATATAAGAAATATTTGTGTTTTCGTTACATCTAGTCCTAGGAAAGAAAATGAGTTTTTAGAATCAGCAAATCATCTTAGTTAAGTGCTTGCTGAGAGAAAGATTCATTTAGTGTATGGGGGGAGGCAGTCTTGGGTTAATGGGAGGTGTGTCAATAGTTGTATTTTTAAGAGGTAGTCACGTTTTGGGGGTCGTCCCCAAAGCTTTAGTACAAGGGGACATCATTGAAAAAATAATTGAAGAGAAACTTCAGGTCTCCACAATGTCAGCTCGAATGAATGCATTGTTTAACCATGTTGATGCCTTCATTGCTTTACAAGGTGGTCTAGGCATATTGAAAGAGATCTTTCATATTTCCACTTAAGCCCAACTGCACATTCACCATAAACCCATAGGTTTGTTAAATATTAATGATTATTATGATAAGTTATTGTCTTTTCTTGATCATGCTATGAAACAAGAATTTCAAACATCTTCTGCATGACAAATCATAATTTCTGCTACTACTACTGAACAATTGACTGACCAACTACAATCTTTCGTTCCTGTAATTGATCCTTCCATGAGTCGCATAAATTGGTCAACTAAGGAAAGCTGTAAAAAGCTTAGATTGGATTTGAGCCTTCATTTGTGAATCTTTATATCTTTTGGTTTTATTATTGTGTTTTATTGTTTTTTATATTTGTTTCAGTGTGTTTCAAGTTTGTTAGTGTTAGTTATTTCAGGTGATATCTTCTATACTTTATTTTTCTACCTTAGAACATTAAGGACAATGTCTCATTTTTATTAGGAGGAGAGGGTAGTAGCTAAAAAAAAATAACTAACTGTGTTTTTAATTTCATAAAGTATATACAAAATTATTATTACTATAATGGTAGAGTAAATGAGATCTTTTTATGACTCTTGAGATGCATCTTAGTAATCATTCTTAATAAGGTCTATCATAATATTTCTTGAAATATTCAGGTTTACAAACTCTCGCATTACTATCACTTAATTCTGCTCATATACTCTTTTAACATGTATTCTTAAAACTTAATTTATACACACACACACACTTTAACATATGATTATGGGTTGCATATTGGATTATTATATTATTTATGTTCTTTTGTTAAAGGTAAGAACTAAGAAAAAGGGATAGTGTATAATTTAAAAAAAATTATAAAAAAAGAAAAAATTATAATAATAAAAGTATAGATAAGTTTGGTTTCGTAGCCTCCCTAACCTAAGCAATTAAGCCCGAAGGGGTGTTTTAATACTTAATACCCTAAAATCAACTAACTTGAGAGTTATTAGCCCAACGCTTGTTACATGGGTTGAGACAAAAGCTTAAGGGAATCAAACATTGCACTATCTACATATCAGTATCTACGACCCAAGTCACTAAGCTCGTAGGGGTGTCTCAACACCTAATGCCCTAAGACCAACTGGTCTAGGAGTCATTAGCCGAAAGCTCGTCACATGGCTTAAAGATGCATGGTGTTTTAAGTTATATATATATATATAATAAACCCAACCAAAGGAAATTAACCATAAACATTAGAACAAAAATTTTGTTTTCTTCAAAGAAAAGCCCCATAATTATGTGTTGATATATTGAGCATAAAAGAAAGATTTATTAATATCTTGTTAAGAGGTATTGAGCAGATATATAAATTTAATGAGAGTTTGTTTATTTAGATAGATTAATGGAAGTTGAAAGATGAATACCTTGCCTTGTGAAATTTGCAAAGTATTTTTCTATTTTAACACTTTGATTACTAGCTATTAGTATAAGCTGGTTGGGGGGTGTGATTAGTACTTAAAAGTGCATTTTTTATCAAGGTTTTATGTCATTATTTTACTTTTGAAGTATCAATAACTCCTTAACTAAAACATGTTTTATAATAAGATATCTAATAATATATGATACCTTTAATTTGTGGTAAATGTTCATTTTAAATGCAGGCCTATTACATAAATGAAAGGATTCATTGATTTATTTAAGAACTGAAATTGAAAAGACAAATAGATGACCAAACTTAGAAAAGAGATGCTGGTGCAATCCAAAGTGGAATATTATTCGGTTATTGGGTCATATCTAGAGTTATAGATCTCAGATTTAGGTCTACTTTATATGGATGGAAAGGTAAGACATAGGCCTACAACTTTTATATGGAGTCCAAGATCTAAAAAAGTCATTTTCTAGTCCAAATTATAGCAACAACAAAGAAGTCTGAATTGTCTTCCAGCCTGAGCACTTTTTAGTGTTTGGCCATACCTAGAGTTCTAAAAGTCCAAATGACCTGAATTTTTTACACAAGAAAGCTGAGATAATTTTCTACAACTTTAATTTTTTAAGTGGCTTCAATTTTGACATTATCAATGACATTTTGGGTAGACAAGAGAAGGATTATCACCAAGTCAAGAGTTGGTCACCCACTCATCAATTAGTCGTCAAATCAATAGTTTCTAATTTTGGCCTATAAAAGGAGGCATTTGCCATGCATTTAGCATCTTGGTTTCCAGATCAAGATTATGCTTTTACTTTCTCTCTTTGTATTTTTGTAATGCTTAAGTTTTGCTTTCATTAATATTTTTTTTATACCTTTCATTTTCATTCCTTTACTTAGTTAAATTTTATCTTATTTATGCTCTTATCTTGTTTATTTATGTTTATCTTTTTCATTATGTATAGCTCATACCGTATAGTATAACCGACACCTGAGCTATGAAAGGAATTTGATTTTTTGTTAACATAAGTTACAATCATGAATGCTTGACGAGATTTACAAGTAGTAGCATTAATGGAATAAGATGACTAATATAATCATGTTAACAATCTATAATTTGATTGGAACCTCTTTTGTGTATAGTTTCCAATTGAATAATAAGAGCTTATACTATACTTGTTTGACATATCATTAGTGGATCCTCTAACCTTGACATTTGTTATTATCATTGTTTAATCCTTACATTAATATTTCATCTCAAAGTTCTCTTCTTCTTCTCCTTCTTTTTCTTTATTATTATTGTTGTTCTTCTTCTTCTTCCAATTATTATTATTGTTATTATTATTATTGTTATTACTATTATTATTATTGTTGTTGTATTATTGTTATTTATAATTTGTATAATTTACCTCCCTGTGGTTCGACCCCGATCTTGCCAGGTTATTTATTACTTTGACACTCCTGCACTTGGGAGAAGACATCAATCTTTTAGTCATGTTAGCAGAACCAAGTAGTTTCAATTCAAAATTTAGAGGTTCAAGTTGGTCAGCTAGCCAACATGTTAATTGATAAACAATAAGGAAATCTATCAAGCACAACTAAAATTAATCCTAAGGAGCAATGTAAGGCCATAACATTAAGAGGTGGAAAAGAAGTTGAGTAAACTGCTTAGAAATAAAAGTGTAGGAAGAGAAAAGGAGGAGCAAGTGGCCAAACCACTTTAAATATGAAAAAATATGATCCTCTACCAGAACCAACACAAGAAATAATATAGAGAATTCCATTTCCACAACATCTTAAGAAGAATAAACTTGATAAGTAATTTTCTAAATTTCTTGACATGTTTAAAAAATTATAGATTAACATTCCTTTTATAGAT
Source organism: Populus ilicifolia (assembly GCA_015708895.1). Lineage (NCBI taxonomy): Eukaryota > Viridiplantae > Streptophyta > Magnoliopsida > Malpighiales > Salicaceae > Populus > Populus ilicifolia. Next base: position 11,732 of record SRLM01000840.1, on the reverse strand, counting down.
GCTCTTGAACAAATGCCAAGCTGTGTGAAATTTTTAAAGGATATCCTCTCAAACAAAAGAAAGCTAGAGGAATGTGAGACTGTTGCTCTTATTAAGGAATGTAGTGCCATTTTGTAGAAGAAACTGCCTCCTAAACTTAAGGATCTAGGGAGTTTTACTATACAATGTTCCATTGGAAATTCTATATTTGAAAAAGCTTTATATGATTTAGGTGCAAGTATTAATCTTATGTCTTTATCTATCTTTAAGAAACTTGGTTTAGGTGAAGCAAAGCTAACTATAGTAACATTGCAGCTAGCTGACAAGTCATTGAAACATCTAAGGGGAATAACTGAAGACATACTAGTGAAAGTGGGCAAGTTCATCTTTCCAACAGACTTCATCATACTAGATATGGAGGAGGATAATGAGATTCCTATCTTACTTGACCAACCATTCTTGGCCACTAGAGGTGCATTAATTGATGTGAAGAAAAGGAAGCTGCGGTTAAGGGTGAATGAAAAGAAGGTGATTTTCAATGTGTTCAAAGTCATCAAACAACCAGATATGTAGAAGAGTTGTTTCAGCATTCAAGTAGTGGAATCCTTAATTAATGATAAAGTCAAGCTTCCAACTGACCCGTTAGCAGAATATATATGTTGGATGGACTCTTTTAAACCTAACCATAGAAGATACTTTGAAGATTTGGGACAACCAGCACAAAAAATAAAATCAACCAGTGAATAAGAACTAGTTTTGGAATTGCAACCTCTGCCAGAACACCTTCAGTATGCATATCTTGGAGAAGCTTCCACCTATCTTGTGATAATCTCTGCAAAGCATCCAAAATAAAGGAATAAAAATTGTTAAGGGTGTTGAGAAAACATAAGACAGCTCTCGGGTGGGTATTGGCAAATATCAAAGGCATTAGTCCCTTTATTTGTATGCATAAAATTATGTTAGAGGATGAAGTTAAGACAATAGTAGAACATCAGAGAAGGCTTAACCCGACCATGAAAAAGGTAATCCAAAAAAAAGTTTTGAAATGGTTAGATGCTGGTGTTATTTGTCCAATTTTTGATAGCTCATAGGTGAGCCCGGTCTAAGTTGTGCCAAAAAAAGAAGGAATGATAGTGGTAAGAGATACAGATAACAAATTTATACTTACTAGACTAGTAACTAGATGGAGGATTTGCATCGATTATCGAAAGCTTAACAAGGCAACACGCAAAGATCACTTTCCCCTACCATTGATTGATCAAATGTTGGACAGGTTAGCTGGGCATGAATACTATTGTTTCTTAGATGGTTATTCGAGATACAATCAAATAGCCATTACACCTAAGGACTAAGAGAAGGCCACTTTACTTGCCCTTATGGTACTTTTGCATTTAGAAAAATGCCTTTTGGGTTGTGTAATACACCAGCTACCTTTTAGAGGTGTATAATGGTAATCTTTTTAGATATGGTGGAGTAGATCAATGAGGTCTTTATGGATGACTTTTCTGTATTTGAAACTTCTTTTGATGATTGCCTTGCAAAGTTGGTGTTGGTTTTAGAGCATTATGAAAAGACAAACTTGATATTGAACTGGGAAAAATGTCACTTCATGGTAAAAAAAAGGTATAGTGTTAGGGCACCAGATTTCAAAAAAAGGAATAGAGGTAGATAGAGCTAAAATTAAGGGCATAGATAAGCTTCTGCTGCTAACTACAGTCAAAAGGGTTAGGAGTTTCCTTGGTTATGCGGGATTTTATAGGAGGTTCATCAAAGACTTCTCTAAAATATCCAAACCGCTATGTCGTTTGCTGCTAAAAGACATAAAATTCTAGTTTGATGAGGAATGCATGACAGCCTTTATGCTATTGAAAGAAAGGCTAATGACAACTCCTATTATAATTGCACCAGATTGGGATAAATCATTTGAGCTGATATGTGATGCAAGTAATTATGCAATTGGAGCAGTACTGGGGCAGTGGAAAAATAATGTGTTTCACACCATATATTATGCCAACAAAACACTCAATGATGCCCACCTAAATTAAGCCATAACTAAGAAAGAGTTGTTTATTGTGGTCTATACATTTGATAAGTTTTAGCCTTACCTGATGGGAAACAAAATGCCGGTGTATACTGATCATGCTACAATTAGACACATAGTGTCTAAGAAAGATGCCAAGCCTAGACTCATTCGTTGGATCCTGTTATTGCAAGAATTTGATGTAAAAATTAAAGATAAAAAAGGGACTGAGAACATGGTGGCAAATCATCTTTTGAGGCTAGAATTGACATAACAGTTGGAGCCTACATTCATAGTTATAAATGAATGTTTTTTTGATGAAAGACTCTTAGCAATTTCCACTAACAAATTCTTTCCTTGGTATACAGATTATGTCAACTTTCTTACAGGTAAGATCCTACAACCAGATTTTTCTTACCAGCAAAAGAAGAATTTTTTTTCTGAAGTTAAACACTATTTCTAAGAGGAGCCGATACTCTATTCGCGTTATGTGGATCAAGTCATCAGGAGGTGCATTCCAGAAGAGGAAATGAAAAACATATTAAAGCACTGCCACACACTTGAAAGGAGGGCACTTTGGAACACAACGCACAACAACCAAAGTTCTGTAGTCAAGTTTTCTATGTCTAAAAGTGCTCATTTTTTGTTACTGCTTGTGATAGATGTCAGCATACTGGAAATATATCTAAACAAAATGAAATGCCACTATAAAATGTCTTAAAAGTTGAATTATTTGATGTTTGGTGCATTGATTTCATAAGACCTTTTTATTCATCCTATAACAACATATACATTCTCTTAGAAGTGGATTATGTATCAAAGTAGATCGAGGCAATTGCAACACCTACAAATGATGGCAAGGTGATACTTAATTTTTATGAAAGAACATCTTTACCAAATTTGGTACTCCTCAAGCCATCATCATTGATAAAGGAACTCATTTTTACAACAAGCAATTTGAACCACTACTATCTAAGTATAGAGTCAGACATAAAAGACCATTGGCTTATCATCCTCGGATAAATGGCCAAATAGAGGTATCAAATAGAGAGGTGAAGCAAATCTTAGAGAAAATAGTAAGTAATTCTAGGAAAGATTAGGCAAGAAAGTTAGATGATGCATTGTGAGCATATTTGACAACATTCAAAACACCATTAAGAATGTCTCTGTATCAATTAGTTTTTGGGAAAGCATGCCATCTTTCTGTTGAACTAGAGCATAAGGCATACTAGGCAATGAAACAACTGAACATGGATCTGTAGGTTGCAAGTGAGAAAAGAATCCTGCAACTTAATAAGATGGATGAATTTCACAATGAGTCTTATGAGAATGTCAAGATATACAAGGAAAGAATTAAGGCATGGCATGACAAACACATTGTGTGCAAAGAGTTTGTCCCTGGTCAGCAGGTATTACTTTTCAATTCATGGCTCCGTTTATTTCTTGGTAAGTTGAAATCATGGTGGTCAGGACCATTTATGGTTATGAAGGTATTTATGAAGCAGTAGAGGTCACTCATGATGAAAAAGGAACATTCACAGTAAATAGATAGCATCTAAAGCATTATAGACATTGCATGCTTTGACTATGAAAGACACTGCATACTAGAACCATGAAAAGAGAGGCTGAAAAGTGATATGCATTTAGCATTTAAGACCAACTTTGACATTTTTAGGTGCTTCATGATGCATCCATGATATTCCTTGGCTTAGAACGGATAATATCTTGTAAAGTTGGATTAAGCATGACTATTTTCTTTTGAATTATTGAAGTACACTTTTCCAGCACAGTTATCTGAATTATGTAGTTATGCATAAGAGATAAGTGTATTGTTCTTTCTTGTTATTACCCTTTAAGAAAAATATTAAAACAAGGAGTGATAATGAGTATAAAAATGAATGAATAAGTATATGATGTCAATCTACTCCAATGTTTTGATTTGCTTAGTAACTAAGAATATTCATCACAAATGTTTACTTTTGCATCAAATGATAGCTTAAAATATGAGTATGCAAAGCATTTTAAGTTTATAACTTGTTAAGTAACCAGATGCATTCATCACAAGTGTTGTATTTGCGTCAAAAGTCAAGTAAAAGTGTGTTATTACTCCTAAAGTTGGCTACCCTTTTTAAAATAATAATAATAATAATAATAATGCCAGAATGACTGCAAGGTTCAAGGATATTAAACACATGAAACACATGGATGAGTTGGAAGTTTGTACAACGGTCTGCATAAAGAGTAGGAATGCTTAGTTTTTCGTTATCTAATATTATTTATGAGCTAAGTAAAAAAGTAAATGCTACACAATGAAGCCTTTTAATATATGAAAATTGAACTTATCATAAGCTTTTAGCACTCTACTTTCATGGTTTCCTTTTTGCTTGAGGACAAGCAAACATTCAAGTTTGGGGGTCTTTGATAAGAGAACGTTTAACATGTATATTTTTTATAATTCATGCTTGATTTTTAAATATTTTGAATATGTTGCATGAGATAATTAAAATTTTGGATCCCTTTTTGAATTATTGACCTTATGGGAAATTAATGTGTTTTCAAATACTAGATCACTAAGTTGATAGAATCCAACAGTAAAACCAAACATTGATTGAATCAGACCTGAATTTCCTACTGTTTATGGCCCTTATCTCAAGTCTCAAAGGTTAAAAAATTACAAGATTGTTGTCGTTCGAAGAAGATTCATGTTTCTTGCCTCAAATCTAGCCTACAATGTCTGGGTATGAAGGAATTCAAATCAAAAAATGAAAATTTCTTCACTCCAGCAGGGGTAAAAAGGCCACAATATAAAAGAAAAAAGGGTTTGCAAAAGAAAGGAGGCATTTTTAGAGAAACCCTACAAGTAACTAAATAAATGAGGAAGAGGCGGCACCAACAGGAATAAAAAAGGAATAGAGGCAAAAATATTGAAGACCGGCAGGACACCTATTTATTCCACTGAAATTCTCTGCTTTTAAGTGATGTTCATTGTATCAAGTTTGTTTCTCTTTAATTTAACTATGGAGTAGACTTTTATTTTTGGATTTTTGATGTAACCTTCCTATAAATATGTGAACAATTTCTTCAATTGAATTATCACATGAAGATATTAAGTATTTCATTCTATGTGTAATGCTTGCATATGTTTGGCTAGCATCTGTATGATTTAGAATTCAATTTGAAACTAAAAAGTGATAATTGTTTTAGCTATTGTTTAAAATACCCTAAGAAATCTATAGGATAGAAATATCCTAGGAACTTTTGTAATTGTTACAAGTTTTACAGTACTTAATAAATTTCAACAAGATTAGAACTTTTGTAGAGTATATGAAATTTGTTTGTCAAAATAATTTATTGATGCTTGAGAGATATTCACATTAGAAAAACCTGATTATCAACATTAGAAGTAATTAATTTAATCAAGAAAGTTCACATAAGCATAGTTACGGTAAGTCAGAAATTCTAAAACCAGTATAATTGAATTTATTAATATTTAATCATTTGGTTGTTTGTTTTTTAATCATTAGTTTTTGTTTCATAAACTATCTCATTCGATTTCTCAAATAGATCATAATTTAAAAGACTTTGATAATTAGTAGTAATTTTTATAAATCCTCATGGAACAAAATACTCTACTCTTCACTTTATTACTTGTTATGATTCGTGCACTTACAAAATTAACCAACAAGTTTGTAAATCTGAATATTTCAAGAAGTATTATGATAGGCCTTATTATGAATATTACAAATAACCATTGAAAAATATTTACCAAGATACATCTCAAAAGTTGATAAAATTCCTCCTTACTCTGCCATCTTAGTAACAATAGTTTTGTAAATGGTTTATGAAATAGAAAACACAGTTAGTTTTTTTTTAATATTAACTACTACCCTCAACCAAAATGAGACATTGTCCTTAATGTTCTAAGGTAGAAAGAAAGAGTATAAAACATATCACCTAAAACAACGACTATTGACAAACCTAAAACACACTTAAACAAATAAAGAAACAATAAAACATAAATATTATGCTCTATTAATAAAACCAAAAGACATAAATGTTTACAAACTAAGACTAAAATTATAGTTGTGTTTGCGTCATGCCTTCTTTTGGTTTTATGTTCAAGAACAACTTAAACATCCTCTATGGGTAAGGAATAAGCTTCTTATCCAGCTTTTTATAAAATTGACAAACAAAGTCTGTTTTTAGTTAGATTCTCAAAACTAAGTCGATCATATTCTTTATGAAAATGGGGTCATAATCATGAATTGCACGATGCATATCTCTACTAGGATACGTCTCAAAAGTTAATGGAAGATTATCTAATGATTCCTTACTTAGACCATCCTTAATGAATTATATTTTATCTTCACGGTTTAGAGATATCATTCATAAAGAATGACATTGTGCATTACAAGTCCATCTAGCATGTCGATGACAGACTTTTAGTTGTTTTGCACAATATTTCTTTGCAAAAAGTGTTTTTACCTATTTTAAGCATATATGAAATAAAAGAATTGAAAGACTTACCTGATAATCAAACCTTTACTTCAATTAGCTAGCGAATCTCTTTAGGAATTCCATGGTTCATTAACAACCTCAATCTTGCATACCTATTTTGGTAAATTTTTGTAAATGCATTTTAAGGCAAAGCTAGAAAATACTTTTTTAATTTTCAAAAGTGGTGTGATTAGTACTCAAAAATGCATTTTTATCATGGTTTCATATCATCATTTTGCACTTAAAGTATCAATAACTCCTTAACTAAAGTACGTTTTATAATAATCTATCTAATAATATAAGATACCTTTAATTTGTGGTAAAT
>SRLM01000839.1:55095-68289 GCA_015708895.1 Populus ilicifolia | reverse complement strand
ATATAAAACCATGATAAAAATGCACTTTTGAGTACTAATCATTTAGTCATTGAGTCATATATGGAGCTATAAATCTTGGATTTCAGTTTGGTATATGGCTAGAAAGCGAAGACATGGGCCTAAAATATTCATGGAAGTCCAAGACTCAATTATATCTTTTAAAAGTCCAAATCTCAACATCAAAAAAGAAGTCTGAATCTATCCTGCAGCATAGATATTATTTAATATCCAGCCCATATCTCAAGTTCTAAAAGTCTAAATGCACCAAAGTTTTTTTTTTGGAAAGTTGAGTCAATTTCTCAAAACTTTCATGAAGACTATATATTGAAATTCTGATGTTAACAACGATGTTTTTTGATAAAAAAAAAAGAACATAAGAATTATCACCAAGTCAAAATGTGGTCACCCACTCAACAATTAGTCATCAAATCAATAGTTTCAAATTTTAGCATAAAAAATAAGGCATTTTCCATGCATTTATACATCTTGGTTTTCATATCAAAATCATGTTTTTGCTCTCTTTCTTTATATTTTAGTAATGCTTAAGTTTTTTTTTATTAATCTCTTATTTATGTCTTTTATTTTCTTTGTTATACTTATATAATCATGTTCTTCTCTTGTTTATTTATATTTCTCTTCTTTATTATGTTTAGCTAAGTTTAATATGTCAAGGTGAAAAGTTTTCACTAATAATATTAGAATAAGTATAATATAAACTCAATATGGATTTCAATTATTATATATTAAATAACTTGTTATTAATATATCTTATTATTTTTATCTTATTAATTCTTAATAGCTTGCTTGTTAAATAGTTACTCTAGATTTATATTGTATAACACCTGGTACAACAAATGCTTGGCACTTTCATAGTCAACCGTATGGTATAACCTACACATATGTTATGAAATGAACACAAATTAGCATCATAAAGTCCTGACAATATTTAAAAGTTTAATGCTACTTAAATAAGATAATTAATATATTCATGTTAACAAATTATAATGAGCTATTAATAACAAATCATTTGATTGAAACATCTTTTATGTGTGGTTTTCAAATTAGTAATAAAAAAAGTTTATATTATATTTATTTTTAATATCATTAATGGATCCTCTAACTTTAATATTTTTTTATCCTTATTTAATTCTCATATTAATCTTACATCTCAAAGTCCTCTTTGACTTATTATTATTATTATTATTATATAGTTAATCTCCCTATGATTTGACCCCGATCTTTCCAGATTATTTATTAGTTTGACACTCATACACTTAAGATAAGACATCAATCTTTGAATTGTATCACAAACAACACATCATTCTCCTCTCATGCAAATATACTTCATATTCACCTAAAAACATGTGCCTAGACCCTCTAAAATAATTGCAAAAATGGCATGAAAAGACCAACCTGAGCATACTTGGTTAAATGGCATAAACATTATGGATGATCGAGATTGACCTAGTAAAGTCAATGGCCATAATCATTCCATGTAAAAAGGTTACAAGACATTCATCCTAGCTTATAGATAAAAGGGAAAAAGCAACAAAAAAAAAAGCATCTAAGATAAAAAAAAAAAAAAAGATATCAAGTTAGAGATAGAAAAAAGAAAATGAGATTTTTTGGGCTAAATAAATTATAGTTTTGAACCAGCAGGTAGTGTCATGGCGTGCATAACATCAAATGAATAAATTTACCTTATGGATCGAGGGGGTTTTGAACATATTAGAAAAAGTCATAAGATTATGATTTGAATGGTTGAGAAATTGTCACCTAATATTAAGATCACTAGAAAATCTATTAGTATGGAAGAGTTTGGGTAAAAGAAATAGTTGTGCATAGAGAATATACATCACTCCCCCATGCAACCTACTTATAGTAAGCTGCATTATTGATTGATTGTTTTTTATGTCATGTTTTTGTTTGTTAATCTATCTAAAATTCAAGAAAAGTGTTTCTCAATAAGAAGATTTCTATCTTATCAGGTTGAAACCTAACCATTCTAAGGTCTAAATTTTAATGGTATATTTATTTCTATTTTTTCTTTTTTAATGCTTGGAGATATACTTTACGGTATAATTTTATACCCCTCCAAATATTAAAATCTACAATTAATTTCTAAGACTATTTTTTTTTCAATTCATTTAATTTAATATCGGGAATCTACATTACATCGTAAAATTCATATCCCAAATATTAATCAAAACAAATTAGTTTTGTTGTGTTTTTAAAATTTTATCCAAATCTTAATGAATAATTATAAACTTGATATGATACTCATTAATTGATTTTTGTATTTTTTAAAGCATGATAAAAATATAATTTTTATTTTTTATAATATATACAAGAATTGTTTTTAGAATTTATATGTATGCATACAAATAAAAATATTTTTTTATAATAACACCTTTTTTTTTAATTTCGAAGAAAACCATATATTTTTAAAATGTAAGTCTACAGTTTAATATTAAGTTAAATGATTGGAAAAATATGTGAGGGATCCAAAAAAAATTAAATGATCTCTAAAGTTTTTTTTTTTGAATTCTTTAAAATTATTTGGGATTTATTTAAAAAAATAATAAAACAAATAACGTACTAAAAAAATAATAGGACGTATTTACCGAGTATGCTCTTATTCAAAAATCATAGGCACAAAAATATCTTAAAACCATGTTTAACGAGTACTTCTTAAAAATTTTAAAAAAAATGATAAAATTTTAAATAGTTAAAAATACCTTTATTATTAGAAAAGACTTGACCTAGCCATCTAGACGGGGCTCGGCTCTAGCCTACATAATTGATCCAACAACTTGGCCTAATATTTTTTTTACAGAGATGCCCAGATCAGCCCAATCTGATCCAATTGGGCCAGCAAACCAGCCTTTTTTTATATATGAAAAGAATCCAACCCAGACCATTATCAAATTGAACCATCAACATCATAAATGCAAGCTACTCCCTTGGCACAAGATCTTTACCCCAAATTTAAAAATAAAAAATAAAAATCACCGCCCCACAGTACTCATCAGTATTTAAATTCGAACCCAGAAACATGCAATGTCAGAAGCATGCGGAAACTACATCATTCACGTTTTATCTGTTTAACACTAGCAGATATTAACTAGAAAGCACTGTCCATCAAAGCAACAAATGAGCATGCTCTGTTCCTTCCCCTGTTTTTTTAAAGCGATAGAACCAGGTGAAGTGCCCAGAGCTTATCATCCAGTTTCAAAACACAAGTCTTTATGCAGAGGCAAAATGAATTAAGCTGTAAACAATTAAATGTGCATCTCTTCATATTGAAGAGAATACACCTAGAAACCTCTCCACCTTTGGTACCCCCACCATCTCTGCCACCAGAGGCCATCATCAACCACCATAGAAGCTCCTCACTGTAATTTTTCACGCATGTTTTATATATATATATATATATATATTCTGGATTCGCGATAGCATTAGGTATATTTCATGAAACTATTATGTTTCATTTTTATGTCCGCATATGTAAAAATTCATGTTACTATACATTCATGTATTTTTTTTATTTATTTTTTAATGACATCAAAATAGCCTTAGTATAACTTCATAAAAATATGTCGTTGCTTTTTTACATATGCATGAATGTATAAATATTTTTTTAAAATTAAAATAAAAATAAATTGATAAAATATTTTATTTTTAGAGACTAATATAAAAAAATATTAAAAAACCAAAATCACTTAAATATTTTATTTTTCAGGATTAGCTCTTAAATTCTTTGTTGAAATCCCAATTTTAAAAAATCTTCTATATTTAGAAATTAATATTAAATATCACGCCTAGAATTCCTTGAAATAAAAAATAATAATAATCATGTAGTAATTAAAAAAAACTAAGAATGTGAAATCAAATATTTTTTTTTTAAATGAAACAAAAAAAATTCAAAAAATAGTTCAAACCATGTATAGATTAAATTTAAGAAAAAACCTTAATAAATATAATTTTTTATTTAAAAATATGCAGTAAAAATAATATCTTCTTTTTGTTAGCATAACTAATTCATCAACGGAATCTCTAAAAATAATATTTGATTTCACATTCTTAGTTTTTTTTAATTACTACATGATTATTATTATTTTTTATTTCAAGGAATTCTAGGCGTGACATGCGTCAAGTCAAGTGCCCTCGTAGTGGAATCTTGGTCAGGGAAGCCAAAACCGCGACACATTTTACAAAGCAGACCACATCGTCCAGAATAGTCTATCCATCTCTCGCAAGGGAACCGAGGACCGAAGATATCTTACAATACGTTAGCTTTCGGACCAATTAGTTAAGGGACTAATAGAAAAAGAAATCCATAGCCTTCTTTTATTTTTTTGTAACTAAACAGACCCTCGACTACAAATTGCAGAGCATGCACGCTTTTTTTCCTCTCCTCATCTGCGAAAAAACACAAATTAAGATAGAGAAATAGAGGCTGATATTTTAGCGAGCAAAAACCAGGTCTTTATCCTAAAGGTTGTACTTGTTTCTAATGTTTGCTGTCACCACAGCTGAAGAAGTATTCCTATTCACAAGGCCACTACTTCATCTGTACAAGGCAGTGGAATGTTGTTTCTAATGGACATCACTGAAGAAGAATACATCCAGGGACGAATATTACAAATTTCACCTGCATTTTATTCACAGCAAAAAATGCCCTTCCATACTCCCATCATTTTTGCTCAACACATTTTCAAACCACGTATCACACTCCGCAGATACACAGGTGAAAAGAGGGGCTGGAGGAACTTGTGACAAAAATCTCCTTTTAGAGTACCAAGTATCAAAAAAAAAAAATACAAACCGGAACAAAATGGTGAGACTCGAACTGAATCAAATTAATCGTGTGACGGTTCTGAAGAAGCCTGTGAAGAGTGTGGTGGTGGGGAACCAGCTTGCTCGGTTGGATCATCTGAAATCTTTGTGCTTGTATCAGGATTCTGATGCTGCTTGTAGCTTGCACCATCAGGATTGTGGATCAAATCAGGGAGTTTCGACAACATAACAGGAGCTGCTTGTGCCATTCTTGGATAAGTTATCAGAGATGAATCCATTATAGATAAAGATGGCAGGCTCAAGCTATAGTTATAAGGATATGTATGTAAGGGGTGATCATATCTGCAGGTGGGGCCGAACTTGCAGATTCCATACATACTGTAGTCTGGACACATGGCTTGCCCCTGCACTCAAAAGAAGAGCAAGAAATCATAGCAACAACACTCAGTGTTTTGCCATATAAACTGGTTTTTTTGTAATATATAAATAGTTCACCAATAAGTTTAGGATGCCCACTAAATTGAAACGACCACAATTATCCAGGAGTCTTATTTCATGTAATGTACTGATTGCATACCACCAAAAGTGAAGTATATAGAGAACTTACAGGTCTCGAGGGAAGCCCAAGCAGGCCCATAGTATTGGTTGCTAGCTGTGCAATCCTTTCTTTTGGGTGATGGTACTTGCAGTCAGAACCATATTTGCAGGTCCCAGTGCTCATAAAATGCCGGCATTCTGGTTGACCGGGTCTCTCGGGGAGAATAGGGCTGACTGTTGATAACATGTGCACTTGCCCACCGGAACCAGAGTCACCTTGGTTCCTGGAGTCATAAGCACGATTGGATCCCAGAATACTGGAAGAGGACATTGGATTCAAGTTTCCCTGATTAACAAATAAAACTGTGACGTGGAAAAAAACAACACACTTCCCCAGCAAAATGCAATGATAAGGAATAACTAGATGCAATATTAAAAGAGCCAATGAGTAAATAAATACAGAGAACTTCTATCAAAGTTTCTTTTGGCTACATCAAATCCACGTTGCAGTAAAGCTGCTGCATGCATATGCCCCAGTACTAATTTACTACGTCTCAGAGCCAGTTCACAACTTTTTCCACAGGTTTTTTTATTATTGCTTTTTGAGAGAGAGCAACACCTGATCATTTATCATTTATTGCATCTAATAATCTCTAGACAGATCAGTTGTTTATCTAGAAACAATAATTTCCTTTCATACTCGGATTTCAATTCAAACCCACATGCAAGCAAACAAAAATAATTAAATCCTTTATACTTTTGTGTTCGAGTCCATCCTATAAGTACTACTGTTTGAGATGAAGCCCGAAACCCAACCACTTCACACCTCCGAAACAATTGCCTTTGCCAGATAATTGCCTTTTCCACAGGTTTTTACTTCTTTGATGCTGGATGTAGAGGTATCATGCTGTAACTTTCTTCACATTGACAATGCACTCATTCAAAAACCGATTCAGCCAGCACAACAGGCTCAAGTAACTAATTTAACTTCTGGTTTTGCATTGATCTTCTTAGGTACGAACTCCAAGTTAATATATCAAACCCCAAACCCAAGAGAGGAAAATGGTAGATAAGCAGAAATATTTATTTCTCAAAAGCAGTAAAATAAGATCATTAGATCTTTCAAGATTTTTTTAATTAACATGGCACAGTTCATGCTGCTTCAAAACAGCATACCAATGAAATTCAATCACACAAAGGGAACTAGAACATAGTGCGAAATGGCATGCATGGATTATTGGCATCACAATATAAAGATCTAAATTCCAACCCACAAAACTTTGCCATTCAACTCTGAAACAACCAAGATGCAATGACAAATCATTGTCTCTTAACGCGCACAGTTTTTCCATTCAACAGTAAAGCAACCAGGATGCAATGCCAAATCATTGAAAAGCACAACCTTCCTTGTCAGCATGCCACATTTATGTTAATCATGTATGGCAAAAGAAATCCTAGAATAGAAATCATCTAGTTACCACATAGGTGTTCCAGCCTGGGACAGGAACGATGCCTGGAGGTGGAGATACAACAACAGGCATATAAGCTTGTGGACCTTGTAAATTTGTGCCAGACATAAGTGGTGGCCTTGTTAACGACCATGTTGGAAGTCCACCTACATAAGGCAGGCCTGACGATGGCACTAATGGTGATCCCGTAGGTCCAAAGGCAGCAGCTCCAGTTAGGGAGAAGCTAGTTCCCAATGATGCAGGCTGGGGATGGTGGAATTTGCATGCAACTCCAAATTTACATGATCTGGTCCGCATGTAGTAAGGACATGATTTTTCATCCTAAAAGTAAATATTCCCAAGTTAGAAAGTGAATTTATAGTCTACAGAATTTAATAAGCCAGGAAAAACGAGTTTAATCCAGATGTCAAGAAACACCTGACGCATAGGAAGACCTAACACGTTAAATGAAACTGGTCCGGCACCATTCCTGTCCCTTGGATGATGATATTTACAAGTAGATCCATATTTGCAAGTCCCTGTCTTTAAATAATACTGCAATGGAGATTTTGAAGCAGAAAGTAATAAATTACAAAGTTTTCTAGAAAGCATTATCTTTTACAAGATTTAACAAGTACTCCCTGAACGAGGAATTCCTTGTGTTTACCAATAACCACTGATAAATTGTTGAGCTTCACTTCAATCTCCTCAATCTCATAGAATTCCAAACAGATGTACTGAAGATCAAGCCCAATTAAACTCGTCTACTATAAATCATGTGTAATTTTTTAGCAATCTAAAACTTCATGAGCTTCTAAAAAGAAAGGCTCAAGGAGTGCACTGATTATTCTGGCAGAATAATGTAGTATTTGACATAGCCATTGTGGGTATCTCAAACAACCAACAGGCCATCCCTTTGTGGATAAGCAAATATCAAACAAAAAAGTCACGCAATACAAGTATGATTTCATGTAGTTTAATAAACAAATGAACTGACAGGTGGTTGATAATATATGTCCATGGTAATATGAGAATTTCTCCTCTTCCATTGGAGCCACAACAAACATGTACTATTATCAATTCACCAGGATAGCAAGCAAGAGAGAAGTAATAAAAGAGAAACACAATAAACATACGTAAAAAAGCCAAATCTTTTTGTCTTTCTTTTTATGGAAAATTCCCATGGTCATCAATCACATGATGCTCGAAATGGGGTGAACTTTTTTTTCATGAGACAGAGCGGAGAAGAATTTACCCCACAGTCAGGCTGTCCAACTCTCTCTGGAAGTTCTTCTCTCAATTGCGGGCCCTGTACAGAGAATAACAAAATTAGAACCACAAATTATAAGGAGAAATCAAGGTCGAAAGTAGAAGATGTGCACATTAGATGGAATATAAATCAAGTTTGCTTAGCCCCACTGAAACCACAGATATGAGCTAAAGAGAGAATAACAACTTCTAAAGTAACAACGCATCTTACCAGTGCAGCATAAACAGGATGATTATAGCGACAATTGCTTCCATAACCACATAATCCAGTCCTTAAATAATATCCACAATCTGGTGCACCAGGACGATCTGGGTATGGACTTGACTGAGCCATACCCCCTTGCTCTTGATGATCATGTATTTTCAATCGCCAAATTGCTTCTGCAACACATAAAAGGTTAGAAAATCAAGTTAGAACCACTCACAGCCTACATAAGGATTACATCATTTACTACGGCACCAGTACCACAAACCACAGGAATCCAAACATCAAAAGTTCAACGCACTCCATTTGTAACAAGTTCTTACTTTCCAAACGAAAAGAACTATAACATGGATTATACTACTATTCGCAAAATAACAAACAACAATGCCTCAAAAAGAAGCCTAAATTAAAAATTTGTTAAGAAACTGAAATCATTCAAGCAAGTAACAAACTTTCCAGCTTCATCAACATATTGATCATAATAGGGATCACGATAAAGAAAGTGGAATCTGCAAAAGTTTCATTCATCAAAATACAAAAATCATCAAAGCCCAAAACTCTTAAAAACAAAAAAAACCCACCAATGATCAAGAAATTTGATAAGAAACTCAATAACAACTTAGCCTAAAACAACTAACATGATCAAAAAAAAAAAACACGAATATAAAATTACAGTTTTCCAGACAAAAAAAAAGTTATTTGTAACATGTTCTGTAATCAAGCATTTAAAGCATTGTATTTGCTGATGACAACAACAGAGGCAAACTACCAAGCCATGATCACATCACTTTAGAAAAACCCAAAAAGGAAAAAGAAGAAGAAGCAGATCTTCACTGCTTAGAATAAACAGTCCACTGAAATATGATGCTACTACCTACCTTCAATGTTTTCAGCGGATTGATTTGACACAGCATTGCTCTTAACCTGCCTGTTGTTGTGGTCTGGCATCACAGCACAGTTTCTATAACACAATAACAAAAGGTTTACTTTATCACTAATTTATTAGTAAATTTCAGCTTTCACTAACAATCAACAATCAAAACGAGCCCCTAATTAACAACCCAATTTTTCATTCCTTGACACAAATCCCCAAACACCCAAAAGAAAAGGAAAAATGGGTGCAATTCTGAAAGAAAACTGAAGAAAAAAAATCAAAGGATGTGTTGTGTGGTGCTAGTTATGGAGGAAATGTGAGTGAAACACAGGAATAACAATAGGTAAATGAAGAAGAAGAAGAATCCAATAGTCAAGAAATCTAAGAAATATATTCCAATTAGATTTATACAAAAGAGAAAAAATTCTCTTCTTTTTTCTCTTTTAAGAGTATGAATTTGATTTTATTTATTTATTTATTTATTTTTGGGTGAAGTGATGATGAAGGGGGAAGGAAAGTCGGGATCTCTTTGAATGTGTGTGAAACCAAACAAACAAATATGTATATGCGTGCGTGTATACACATCAAAGTAAGTTTCTTGCTCTCTTCTCCTATTTTACTTGTTTTTTTATTTTATTTTATTTTAATTTACGATTTTCCTCCGAGGCGTGCTCTCATTTTATTACAGTCCTTTAAGAATATGAATTGCTTCTGATTATTACTTTCTGTGAAAGGAAATCCTCTCGACCGTTGATTCTTCTCGTGATAAATGGATCCCCTGCGTGAAAGTCTTATATTATCAACTCTTTTATTTGGGTGTTAGATTACCATAGTAGCCCTGGTACTGTCTGTACTATAATTACTCATTTTAAAAAGATTATTTATAGGTTATGGTGGGGATTGTTTTTAAAATAATGTTTTATGTTAAAATATATATTAATAATTTTTTTTAAAAATTATTTTTATATTAATATATTAAAATAATTTAAAAAATATTAATTTAAAAAATTAAATTTTTTTAAAAATATTTTTGAAACACAAAAATAAACAGAAAAATTCTCACATAAAATTCTTTTTTTAATAGTAATTATAGGTTATGCAAAACAGATTTTTTCCTGAATAAGTTTAAAAATATTTCCTTACATTACATTACATTAATATGGTGTACATAAATAATTAATTAGTTATGGATTTTTTAATCCCTTCTAACTCTTTGCAAGTCATCCATGATAGAGAAATTATGATGTTAAAATTAAAAATGATGTGTTTTTATTTTTAGCATCTAACACATGCTATTATTTATTTGTTTGTTTGTTGATGATAAAAAAAGATTTATAATTTTAAAATTTTTTTGGGAGCACGGTTTAATTTATCTTTACAAAAAAATTAAATTTTTTAAAATTATTTTAGCTATATCAAAAATAAATTTTTAAAAATATTAATTTAATATATTTTTAAACCTAAAAAATCATTTTAAAAGCCATTTTTATTGTTGTTCCAGAAACTCTGGGTCAACCGCAAAAAAATTCCTTTGGAAGGTTCAAATGTGAAAAATACTGAAAAAAAAAAAGACAGGAGTATAACATTAGCCCTGCTCCCATTTAACATGACATCATGGATGAACACTCCAACAAGAAAAGCAGAGGGTATTCATGTCTTCTTACTTGACATAAACGGACGCAAAAGCAGGCGTGGGTATCACGGTTTGATAAAAACGGGAATCGTCACCGTCAAAGCGCGCGAACTCGAGGGGGCGGCGATGAGATGTGGGCCATCGGATTTAAATTCCTGGTGGGACCCAAGTGAAGTTCCGACTGCTGATTCTCCGTGAAATAACAATACTATCCCCATAGTACAGTTATTTCTAATTAGAAGATGGAGATATAGGGGCATTTGCGTCATTGAGGACGTTAGAGGTGCCATACCACTGAAAAATATCTCCTCGTCGATTAATTTATGGGTTTTGTTTTTTTTTTTTTATCTGGCTGTAGGGAGAAAATGTGAAAAATCGTTGCCGTTAATGGGAGAGTGACATGGACCGTTGGATCTAAATTTCTTTCATTTAATGAGGTAATGGGACCCATAGATCCCCGGGAAGTGGAAAGAAAGGAGCTTGTCTCGGATTCGCTGCGAGGAGGGAAGTGGGTCCCGACACTTATCAGATTGTTATGGCCAATTTACTAGCCGAATTAACAACAGATGGCGCTGTTTAAACCACCCAACATTTTTCTTTTTTATGTTTTAAGAATATTTAAAAAATATATATTTTAAATTAATTTCTTTTTGGTTTCCATATTGTTTTAACGCCATGATACTAAAAATAAATTTTAAAAAATATTATTTTAATTAAAAAATAATCACTATCACACAATCATAACATCTGTCCATTATATCGAATTAAAATAAATAAATAATCCCGAGAAATGCTAATTGAATGAGCAGGAGAGGCGGGTTCATGTTTTATAGATGATAAGGCAGCAAATGGGCACCAGAAATGCTTGAATTATGAACAGTAGCCTGTTAGCGATCGTTTTGAAAACCCCCCATTCTGTGGGACCACTGGTATTATGGTTTTCTAAACCACATGCCACGAAAAGGCCATCCTTAATTGTTTTCATGTGTGATGTCCGGGCCAGCTTACGCGCACCACGACTAATCCACACGGCTCATTGAACATCTTGCAAGCCCAGTGAACAGGTAAGGCACCGCGAGGGTGACAGGCGTGCATGGTGAGGTTCGAACCCCTGATACAGAGAAAGAGAACAAACCCCTTCCACCGTTAGGCTAGAACCTTACTTGCGGCCATCCTTAATTTAGTTAATCTGGTCGTGGCGATTCATGATTGGAGCTTGTTTCCATTCAATGTACTGTAATGCATTTAAAGCCTATTGGTTACACGCAAGCATTTCCACTCCCACCAAAACATGGAGAAGACACTGACACTTGTTATAGCACCAACTCTAACACCCTTCACTTTGGTCAGGATTAAACACCGCATGGGATGGTAGCTTTCTCATGCAATCCAAATTCTAGTTAATATTTCGCCCGTTATATTAATTCGTTAATTTGTCGGTCCCGCGTTTTTTTTTCCCTTCAGTTATAAGAATGTTCTTTAAAAAAATTAATTTTTTTTTTGTTTTTCATTTTAAATTCCTTTTTTTTTATTTTTAACTTATTAATGTTAAAAATAATTTTAAAAAAAATTAAAAATATATAATATTTGATATATTTACTATAAAAATACTTTAAAAAGTAAAAACTACTTATCATATTTTTAAATATTCTTTTAATTATGAGGTCAAGTGACCACTTGCAAACATGTTTGAAATCATATTACATTTCTTCTTGTTGTTTCAATATGATTATGTTAAAATTATTTTAAAAAATAAATTAAATTATTTTAAAATGTTTTTAAATAAAAAATATAATATTAGTGTGGTTTTTTTCTCACGGAAAAGTATTTAGATAAAGAAATGAAATTAAAAATGACACCAATTATAAAGGCAAGATCCTGAAAGGGTACTATCGTCCAGCTGAATTAATTTTGGCCCAGGAAATCTCTTGCCCCCCTCCTAGACATTGTCAGGACATGAAGTGGGTCCCTAAAAAGTGAAATTATTTCGTAGTGTCAGGTTAGAGAGAGGGGAGGCAGATACCAGTCGTACCGAGCCTCCAAAAGTAAATGCAATTGCGTTCATCAAACGCGTCGTGTCGAACAGATAGAGATTGATTTTTTCAGTAAAGGATATTTGATGATGTTATTTTAGTTATTTTTTAAAATATTTTATTTAAAAATTTATTAAAATAATATTTTTATTTTTAATAAATAATCCAAAAAACACTAAAAAACTAATTTTAAATCTTAATAAAAAAAATGAAAAGCAATGTCTAACACCCTTTAAATAAGTTAAAAAAATGTTTATTTTGTGGTATTATTACTGTGATTTTCAAAAAAAATTAAATTCTTTCTGCTTTAGAATAATTTTAATATATTTTTAAATAAAAAAATAAAAACAACCACTAACAATACCATGATGAATTTACCTGGGACTGTGTTGGAA
>SRLM01000839.1:37859-55015 GCA_015708895.1 Populus ilicifolia | reverse complement strand
AAAAAAAAAAAAAAAGTGTATTCTTTTAACCTATTTACGCTACAGCTTAAAATAGATACTCATGGATGCTAATTTGCAGATCGAATTAAAAATAAAAAATAAAAAAGATTTCCATAAGATATTCCCCTCAAATTTGATTAGATTACACTCTCTGATCTACTTAGCTAAAAAGTTGTTCTGGTAGTGGAGGATAGTTTGTACATAGAATTGTTTTGTTTACGTGGTGGTTGAATATATTTTTAAAGTTATTTTTTATTTTAAAAAATATTAAATTAATTTTTTATATATTTTTTTAATAATTTTGATACTCTTGTATCAAAAATATAAATATAAATATTAAAAAATATTATTTTAATATATTTTTCGTTAAAAAAACTTACATCACATTGCACTAACTTATTTATCTCTAATTTATGTTTTTTTTAAATAATAGTTTTTGTTAAATTTGAGTGCAACTTGTTATAAAGTACAATTAAAACAAACATTAAAAGATATCAATCTTTCATTATATATGAAGATTATTTTTCTATTAGCGAACAAACTTAATTAAATAAATACTAAGAATAAAATGATTTTTTTTATAGAATTTATTTTGCATTCTCATTGATTGAGAGCAATTAATCATTAAATATTTTAGATACATAATAAAATAATTTAAATACTTTTAAAAGCACAAAAAAAATTGATTTAAGGACTTTTTCATCTTTTAATGTTTTGATTGTAAAATAAAATGGCAATATTCCTTTTAAAAGTTTTTTTTTTAAATATAAGGGGTTTTTTTATCTTTTTTTTATGATTTTTCAATTATAATAAATTTGTAATACCTTTAATTTATAATATCATTAAATCTCCATGTATTTCTTTATAAATATCAAGTATTGGATAATATATCTAAAATTATGGGATTTTTTAAAAAATTTCAACTAAGTTTTCTCTATTTTTATTAGTACCAAGTTATCGACAATATTTCTATTATATGTCATCACAACTTTCATTTTAATCCAATCATCCTGGATGATATCCATTCATCAAACAATAACTTAATAGTTATTCTTATCATTATATTCAAGTCTCGTAATATTAATTAGTAAGTCAACATAAAAATATTACCAAAACAATTTAAAAGATAAACAAATTCATCATTAAAAGTAACAAATGCTAACTAACTATATATATGCCTTTAAAGTATATGAATACAACATTAAAATTAAAAGTCATATTATACTTATATTAAAATATCATCTTATCATTTTGAAAATGATTTGGTCAGACTAATAACTATATAGATAGATAGATAGATAGATAGATAGATAATGCATCCATTTTATACTTGACTTTTACAACACAAAAGTAATATGTTTATTACATATTATACATCTTCTGCTTGATTTTTACAGCATAAAAGGATTTATACAAAAAATAAAGATATGAATATTACATTTCAAAATAATAATTTATAAATAGAAAAGTTCCTACATTTATCTAACGATTTGCATCATCTCGTGGTGTACTTGTTTTAACAATAACCATATTAATTATCTTACTTACTATATTAGTCTAATATTAATTATTTACCCTTAATGTTTGAAATTTAATACTTCTGCTACAATATAACTCAATACCTTAATTTACATAATATTTTTAAAACTTAAAAATACAGCTAACTCATCTTAAATACCAAATAAATCTAACACTTTTATATAATTACTCGAAAATTTAGTTTTCCTTCCTTGATTACCACTAGATCTGGTAATTCCATTCGAATTAACATTTTTTGTTAGCTAATCAATTTGATAATTCCATGTGAATTACTCTTTATCCAGTTAACCTCATTGTTAACTAATAAACCTTGTAATTATCTTAATTACTCAAAAATCTAGCTAATCTATTTTAATTATCAAAATCAATTCGGTAATTCCATTTGAATTACCCAGCATACGCCTAACCTTTTTTGTTAGCCAATAAATTTGATAATTTCATTTGAATTAATCAGCATTTGGCTAACTTTTTTTGTTAGCCAATCATTTCGGTAATTTCATATGAATTACCCCATACTCAATTAATCTCTTTGTTAACTACTAAACCCAGTAATTTCACATAATTTACTGATAATTTTCATAATCATATCTCAAATTATCCATTTGCTTCATTCTTTTAACATTAATTAAATAAACAATATAGATATTTAAGGAAATTATAAGTTACAAAATAAGGTGGCGAATCACCTACTTTCTGCTCGAGATGATTTAGCTTTTTCTGTTTAATAATCAGTTCCAAATACAACTTTTGAGTCAATCAAGTGTCATTATATAATATCATTATTTTACATACAACCTCATATTTAACTTAAGTTACTTTTTTTCTTACTTTATGTTCATAATTCCTCCATCAAATAATCTTTTTTATTATTTATGCACTCACATCATATTAATTATTTTATCCAAATATATGTAAGAACTATATTCAAACACAATCTAGATCTCTTGTCTTCATATTTTCTTTTAACTAGTTTATTTCTCTTTTAATTTGAATTTACTTTTTTTTCCTCAACTTAAATGTTATTTCTTCATTTAGTCTTTCTTATATTTTCAAATATCATGATTAAACATGGTTTTTCCAAATATTAACATCAAAACTCATTCTCCTACTTTTCCTTTTATTTGGCAAAATGTGATACTTCTTTCCTTCCCCCAAATTTTTCTTCATTTACTTGCTATTTTAACTTGTTTTCATTCTATCTTACTTCAATTTCATCATTTTCCCTTCCCTACCTAATTTCTTCAAATTCATGTAAGAATCCTAAGTTCAAGAATCAAGGATTTAAGGGAAACTAAGGTAAAATTTCATGAATTTACTTCCTAACTTAATCAAGTAAGCTTAAGAAAACATCTAAATCAAACATTAAATCCAAATTTCTCATGCTTACCTATTACTTTTCTTCCAATTTCTCTTCTCTTTCAAAGTTAGCCAAAATTTCCTTCTTAATTGCACTTTCTGTCACTTGATTTAGTGTTTTATAATATGAACTTACAAGTTTAAAAAGTTATTCTCTCAATTTTTTATTGTTTTTTCTTACTTTTCTCTCACGTTCTTTTATGTTCTTTCTTTTTATATTTTTGCTTCTGCCGAGTCTGCAGTTAATAAAAGAGAAGGAGAGCTTATTTTTCTTTTTAATGGCAAATAACCATTATACCTTTAATAAGTATTTTTGCCTCTATTTGATGATCCTTATTTTTTTGCTAGCACTATTGAGCTCTGTTCATCTTTAAATTTTAATCAGGTTTTATTCAATATATTTTAAGATTCCTCATAGACATTCAATTCAATTTGATGGTTGGATTGAAAATTACATCAAATAACATAAAACTAGTCAAATTGTGATTTTTAGTTAAATTGTTATTTTTTATCAAATTTCTGAATTTCATCCAAAAATTATGAAATTTTAACCCAAGCTAAAGTGTTATATTAAAAGACTTCACATAAATTTTTAGAATTTTTTAATAACCCAATCAAGAGTTACAAATTTGTTTTTACATGAAACTAGTTAATTTATGATTTTTCACCCAAATATTTTATAGAATTTGTATGAAGGGCATTTAGTCCTCTAATATAAATAAACATGTTTTAAAACAATAAAAGCAACCTATGGCATAAAAGTGAGAAGTACCCATGCTTTTTAAGCAACATATATAGCATCTTCTAATGATCAAATATTATCTTTCATAATAGTGTTGGAAGCATTATGTCATCTTCTTTAAGATAGTTGGTGTGTGTACTAAAAAGCAACAATTAGACTTTGACAAACTTTTTTTTCTTACCTCCTCCATTTCTCTCTCTTCACTTTGGATGTCACAACAATCATTTCAAAAATTAAATGTGTTTTGTTAGTTTATGTTTATATCAATTTTTATCTTTATTTTTTAATTTTTATTTTTTTAACTTTTAATGTATTTTTAATTTTTTTTTAATTTCATCCCTTAACATTTTATTTCATTTAATTTTCATACCCAATTTCA
Source organism: Populus ilicifolia (assembly GCA_015708895.1). Classification (NCBI taxonomy): domain Eukaryota; kingdom Viridiplantae; phylum Streptophyta; class Magnoliopsida; order Malpighiales; family Salicaceae; genus Populus; species Populus ilicifolia. The sequence goes on along the minus strand of SRLM01000839.1, from coordinate 50,999 downwards.
TCATCATTTTTTTTTCAATCATTTCCTTAATTAATTTATTTATTTTCAATTTAGAACCTCTTTATTTTCTTGCATTTATTTTTATACTGGATTTGGTTCTTATTATTTTGAGTGCTATTTTTTTTATTTTGAAAGATAAGAAATTTTGCTTTGTAATTTTTCATGTTTACCTTTTATGAGGTAATTCCAGTCTTATGACCTGAGTCATGAGTTTTAAAGCTTAAACCAATTTAATTTTAATATTTTTTTCAAATCCTTTTTCAATAAAGTCTCTTGGTAAACATGTGTTTCGAATTTATAATGATGACAAAGTACGTTTCACTAAGTTTGGGTTTATTTGTTACTTAGGTAGTGGATAACTAAGAGCTTTTACATTGTTTCTTCAATTCATGGCACTCACAAGACAACTTCGAGGGGGATAAATAATGTTTGGAGTAATCTTATGAGACTTATGCCTCCTCTTATAATTTTTTTAGAAGTATATCAAGAGCGTTTAGTTAAGGATAATTCTCATATATATAAAGACAACTTGTATGGCCTAACATGTTTTTTTAGCTTACTTTGTCTTATTTCTTCTATAAACTGGAGATGTTTATACAAGTTACATGAGGAGTGAGGATTTGAGAGTGCTTATATAATAAATCTTTGTATCACTCCAGAAAAAAGTCTTTCGTGAGGACCTTTACTTATTATGTTATCAATTATAGGTCTAGTGCAATAAGTGGCACCCATTTTATATAAAAATCATTGACTTTTTTTCCAAGTGTTTTATAAGAATTGACTATGGTTTATTGTCATGATTCTCTCTCTCTTTTTTTTAATGGACGTGGATAGGCTTTAATTCACGATCTTCATAAATTGTGTTAACTGATAAGGTCGTGTTTTCTTTTGTCCTAGGGTCTTTTAGATTTGTTAACATGATAGGCTTAATATTAGGTTATTAACCTAAGCTACTTAATTGAGTTAGTCAAAACACAACCAGCAAAACCAGTTTTTTCTAAATCTAGTGTTTTTTAATACTTAAGTTAGCTAAAAAAAGTTGATATAATTTTTTTATATAAAAAAATAATTCAATCAATATTTGAATGAATTTACATGTTGTTAGTAGATATCAAGAATGAAAAGAATGCCACTTTGGGTGTTACCTTTGCTAGTATTTAAAGTTAAAGAATGTATTTATGTTAACCCTAAAAGCATAACGGTCATTGTGTACATTTATTAGTAGTAGGCTCATTCATGATGATTTGTTACATATTATAAGTGTCAAAAAGAGACTTTTTTTTTGGATAAAATCATCACTTATACAACCATTTTTGCATGAGGTTAATTAAGTTAGGAGTATCATATATCTTTCACAGATGGTAAATAATATACTATTATGATAGTCAACTTCAAGTTATAAGAGCTTATAGATTCTTTGTAATTTCAACTCTTTAAAAAAGAAACATTATGAGTTTGGGTTCACCACCTCCTATTGATGATATGTCTAAACATGAAGTCTTAGACTAGGCTTGTTTCTTAATAGGCCACCTAGCCTTAGACCTAATCCTGATTTATATGTCTTGTCCATTCATGTTTTTTTGTTTATTTTTTTTAAGTGTCTTTACTCTTTTTTATATTTGTTTATGTCAAGTTTATCCACACATTTCATGAGTAAGTTATCCATCACTTCACGGATTAGAAACTCTTCATTTGAAATAGCAGGTTTTTTTAGTAAAAAGTGTTGTATAAACTGTTTTTGTTTGAATCAATCCAAAGAAACCTAACTCTATATCATATCATGTCTTGTTAAATGAGATATGTAGTTTTCATTTCATTAAATAAAAGGGATACTAATAAAGACCTGATGTAAACCCTAGTCAAACTTTTTCCCAAGTTACTAAAATATTAAAATCTAATTTGGAGATAAAATAAGTTAAATTAAACTAAGTAAACTTAAATAGATGAAAAAGGATAAAATGAAATGAAAAGATAATATAACACTAATTTATCAAAAAAAAAATAGTGGGGACAAAATAAAATAAAGGAGATAAAGTAAGGTCAATGTGTAAATAACAAAAAATTAAACTATAAATACCCCTACCACCTTTATGGCCAACAGTTTGTAAGAAGAAAAAAGATGGTCAGGGTTCTTTGATTTCTCCTTCTCAATTTTTGATGAAGTCATTTAGAAAAAACTAAATTGGAGTGATCAAAAGAGTTATTAAATAACCAAAAAGAGAAATTTGGGTGGCTTATAGAGTTTTAAAACTCGAAAGTTAGGGTTTTAGAGGGATTTAATGAAAGAAAAGGAAAATTGAAGAGAACTTGGGTTGTTCTTGCATTCTTGCATTTTAAAACTTGAAAGTTAAGGTTTCGGCCAATCTTAAATAAAAGAATTGGATTTGTTTCACTTAATTGATATGTAAATTGTGGATAGTTATGTTGGTTTAGGGGTAAAATAACTTATTAATAGGTGAATTATAGAAATTTAAAGAAACTTATGCATGTAATAACCAAAGTGTTGAGTAGGTAGGTGAAATTTGTTGATTTAATTAACATAAAATGTGTGTTAATTATTTTTAATTAAAGGATTTGATGTGAGAATGAGGACAAAATTACAAGAAAAAAAAACTCATGCCTTCCCTTTATAAGCATAATTCAGCCATTACAAAAAAAAAAAAGAATTGAAAATTGTTGAGTTAATTAACACGAAAATCGTGTTTGATTGTGTTTATTTAAGATATGTGAAGCATGTGAGAGGGTTGTTTTGCATGAAAAATGAAGAAAAATATATGGCTTTATTATTGAATGTATTCAACCTTAAGACTATTTTGGAGAATGAATGAGATTGATTAATTAATGTTGTGATATGTTATTACATGTAAAAAAGGGTTGGATGATGTGAAAATGATATATTTTTTAAAAAGAAAATGGATCCTCCTTTATTATATTAGATTTAGTCAAGAGAGTGACAATAAAAATTGAGTTCATTTCTTTTAATTGTTTTGAACGAGAAGAATTGAGTAAAATTATGAGTTCATTTGATTTAATTGTCTTGAATGAAAAGTACTATGTAAAATTAGAAGTGATAAGAATTGATAATGAGGTAAATTGAAAAATATTTCCATTTTTTTTTAAATTATTAAGTTTGACCGACATTAAAAATATAAAAAAATAAAATTGTTGTCTTGAACTTATGTGATGTTTGTGTTACATAAGGATTTTTAAGAATGTGTTTGCATGGTTAAACAACTAGGAAACTTGAATAGAAACTCAAGGAAACTATCTTTAAAGTTTTGGCAACATTAGAAAGAAAAAGGGTAGGCTTGGTGAGTTATATATTTTTTTTAATATGAAAATATATGTTTAAATATGTTTGAGTAAAATTAAAATGGTTTATCAACATGGTTTTCTATGAAAGGATAATATATGTTTAAATATGTTTGAGTAAAATTGAAATGGCTTATCAACATGGTTTTCTATGAAAGGATTTTTGGATGAAATTCTTGGCTAGGGTGAGAGGACCTAATTTGTTTATTAAATCTTTTTGAATTTTTTTGTTAAACAAGAATTTAAATATATGCACCTTTAAGAATAAATGAGGCCATAAAAGTTTGAATATATTAGAAACTTTAAGATTTCCTTGTTAATGCCTTGAAAATATGAACTTATTTAGAAAATTGAAATGAAGTGTATAATAGTTAACGTGACTATTATGATAATGGTATTTATATTGGTACAAGCATGAGCATCAACCAAGTGCTTTGCACCACAACCAATTATTCTCTTAGATTTCTTAACGCAATTTCTTTAAATGTGCTACACAATTATATTAATTATGATCTAAGCATTGAAAAGATGAAGAAAAATGACTAGTTATCTTGAATGAGACTTGTGGTATTAGTTTATTTAATAACAGAGATTAATATTTGACTGTTTATTCTAAATGAAGCTAATGATTTTAGTACGTATGAAAACCAAGATTTGTATTTGACTAATTAACAAAGTTGATACTAATGATGTTAGTATGTCTAACGAACATGAATTTAATTGACTGGTTATCCTAGAAAATGCCTTTGATGTTAGTATAACCGGATCATTTAGGTATCTAATTGGATGGAATTATTTAGATAAGTCATAAGATTGGCCTGAAAGAGTAATTTATAATTATGTTTAATTTGTAAAAATTTATAATCATGTTTAATTTGTAAAAATATGTTGTTGAACTTAATAAAAATAAACTGTATGAATTATATGAATTAATTATGTGAGGTACATCACAATCTCGTAAATTGTATATGGAGCAATAAATATTTTTAGTATATCTTTTTGTTTTAGAAAAGGAAGATATAATTGTTAATTTATTTTGCAATGTAATTCTTGGGGATTAATTTTGATATGTAAACAATGTTAGAATTAATGATACATGTAATATTGTTACTAGTAATTTACTCATTAAACTTTTAAGATATTATGAATTCACTTTTATATATAATAGATTTAAGAATGCATGGATTTAGTTATCGTATTGATATTATAGGGAAAATTCTTCTGGAATCACAGTAGAATAAAAAAAAATCCCTCACTGGATGTTCATTAACCCGAGACACTTAGTGACCGTGCTATTCGGTTAAATAAAGCCTGAATGTGGCCGATCTTATGGACAGAGTCCAGAGATTTGAGCTTGGACCATCGTCTTTCAGATCAAGGCACTCAAGATATCCTGACTCACTGAGCTTCGTTAAGAGGACCGCCTGAATGACACATGGCCCAGGCCAAAATGGTTCGACCATTAACCATACACAGAACTGTTGACAACGAGCTGCATTTACATCAACAATTAATCCAATATCCAAAACCCAACTCAAGTCTACGAGCATGTCCATATAGTTAGAGATGGCAGTAAGGGTCTGTCAAGATAGAGAATTGAAGTATCATGTGCCTCAATCAAACCCTACGGGCCTTTCTAATAAGGTAAGCAAATAACAGGCAGTAAATATAAGATTATAAGCTGAAAACGATGGTGTCATAAGATATGAGGTTGAGTGCAAGAAATTTGAAAGAACAATTCCCTTAAAAAATGTTCATTCGATACAAGTAGTTCTTTGATCAGATCATCAACAAAATTTCCCAGGCCGGTGCCAGGGACCTAAGCACAATTACCAGTCAGGAAACTGAGGCGGACCAAACTATAAAATGTCAACTCATTGAAGTGTTGGACTTGCTAGCATCACTACTTACTATCTGCAAGAGATTGGAAGCTTGCTTGTTGAATCTTGCACCTATTTCTCCACCCTACCAAAATCACTAGGGTTTGTCTAAGTGAATCACATTCATATCTGCCGAGTATCTACAATGTAGGAAAGCTAAGCAAGATAGCAGTATTTACAACAACCTTTCTGCAGCACCTCAGCAGAAGAACATTGAACCCTCAACATTTTCGTGTAACCTGGGGAGCTCTGGAACAGGGGTGCATCCAACTGATGTCATGCTTCTCTGTCCTGAAGAGGTTTCAGAAAAATCCTCAAACTTCATAAACTGCCCCATCTGTGCTGCAGCCAGGTGAGCATAACATATGGGAGCCACTGTAAGGGAAAAAAAGAAAGAGAAAGATGGGTTCATAAGAAGTGATGAAGCATAAATTCATATCAGTGTGCCTTTCTGAAGACGAAAAAAGGAATGGTTGATGAAATTACCAATCGAAATAGCAGTGGTACTCCTTTGATACCTGCATAAAATAAAATCATATAACAATCCTGTCAATTGATGGTTTTCACATTTCCAAAGTGGATATGCAGCTATTCAAAATTGAAGGCTTACACATATGAAAGAGAGTGGACAAGATTTAGCAAGTCATCTGGAGAGAAACCAATCTCATCCAGCAAGACATGATAGTGTGCCGGCCTTGAAGTTCCCTGTCAAAAAAGGAGATGCAAAATTATGGAATATTGAGTTATGATTATGGGCACAGTGATAAAGGCTCGCTCGCAGCAAATGCAGCAGCTTGGAGGACTAGTATCAACTGGCTAGTGACCTTTAAGCTTCAGAAATATACAGCAAGCTTTAACCAGCTTATACCCCCCCTCCCCCCACAAAGAAAAAAAAAATGGAGAGGAAGAACAAGAGACACCAACATAAATATGTGACAACAGAATGTGCAAATATGTCATTTAATGACATGCATGACCACCTAGCACCTATCCAACCACGTGGAAGAACAAATGAAGTAAGAACATACAATCATGCCTGCATGAGCACACATGTAGAAATCATAGTTTCTAGGATGAACAATCTTTGTGTCAACAACTGTCCCTGGAAAGAAAGAGAAAGGGAGAGAGTAAACACATCTAGCACCTTGTAAAACATTAAAATAAACAGTATGAGAAAGTGTCAGACCAGGAGGAACATTTTCAGTGCCACCACCAGCTTGAAAAAGCTTTGTGTGGTGATTCTTCTGAGCCACAATTACTGTGAACTTCGGTATGTCAACCTCACCAAGATGTTGATAGGCCTGTAATAACAAAAATTGATAATCTTGAAACTGATAATAATAAATAACCAAAAAGTTCTTATCCCGTTAGCAATCCAAGGGCAACCCAAAAATTACAGGCTCTTGAACCAAAGCCATGAATGCAGAATAGAGTGGAGAATTCAATTAGCTGTGAAGTTTACTAAATCCTATCAGAAAAAATGATGCTGAGAGGATTTATGTTGCAATCCGAAACTCTATTTAATCTAAATCATCGTAAATGAGCAACAAAATACCACAGATCGAGTATACAGGTGACTAGGAATGAGCAGTTTTGGAATCAAGAAGAATCAACTTTAAATGCATGAAAAAATTGAATACTAGAAGTTTCATGCAAGCATATTATTTGAAAACTAAAAATTACGGTAGCTATTTACAAAAGATAGTACTGTATATTACTGTAGCAGAACCTTGATAATTTGCTCCAGCTCAATATTCAGCACCTGATTGAATTGTGACTCGCTGACACCATCCCTAAACAGAAACAAGGTCGTTGATTTAAAGATTTCAGTATTTGAAAACACACCATAAAGAAGAATGAATCCCAACAACAAATCCACAACATCTGTCAAAAGCAACAGATTGATGTTTGATGCAGAGATTCCAACAGAAAAAGAGGCTGCTATCTCACCACAGCAAGACTTAAAAAGGTATTCGGATCTCATTGTGAAGCCATGAATAAAAACAAGACTATCTTCATTAATGATAATTCTTTGCCTCTTTGTTTAATCAAGTCCTCTCAAGGAAACCTGAAATGAAATGCAATTTCAAAGGCGTCTCTGGTACAACTGGGCATACCAGAAAAGAAAGTAATTCTTTTAAGGCTGCATTGAAGAGGTTGATGACAGCTACAATTATCTTGATGTAATTAAAAAGTCCAGCCATAGCAGTAAAAAAGAACAAAAATCTAAGTGAGGAAAACTATATTATGATAAATCCATGGTTCAGTGTTCACACTTCAAGAAAACACTAAGAAAATTTCACACATAATAAAAGGTTTGCTCAATAATTAAAATGTTTAAAAGAATCGCATTGCAATCTTTATTCTGGAAGAATATCATTTGGTTATACACCACTAAAAACAGTAATGTAGGATGCTCAAGTTAATAACTGGAAATTGTTTCAATATGGTGACATCAGATTTTCTAACCATCTTAGTTATTTAGTCATGGTAAACAAAGCGCAAAAAACACTACCACAATAACATAGTAATACCTGAACACAATAATTTGTTTTGGTTTGTGCCCCTTGCTTGTTTGAAAGAAATCCACGAGTAGTTCCCTACAACAAGGTGATTCAATGACAAGCAGAAATTCAATTGCTTGCTTTCATATTTAGCTAAAAAATCTACCATTGATTCTTTTATAGTTTCAAACTGATGAAAGCATCATCTGAAAGAATTGGAGGATGCCTTTATTAAAAATGTTTGGAATCAACCACCAACTGAATTTCTAAGATAAAAAATTCTCATATTATGGGCATATTTAGGATCATGGGCTGACAAATAGCAATGAATGTACGGATATTCTAAAAACAAAGGATTGGCAAAAACTAAAACATGAGTGTCATGATGAATACAGTTGGCATCTCAAATAACTGTAAAAGATTTTAAAAAGAAAAAAGACACTGTCAAGACAAGGATCTCATCTGTAATACCTTATTATACCATCATCATTCCCATTTGCTAAAGGCTTGTACAAAGCATCAATCATCTCCACCTTAGGAGATTGCGTTCTTACAGATGCTCTGTACCTAGAAATCAGTGGCCAACATCGAGATCCAACAACCTCAAAATTCCAGAAAATTACATCAGCAACAGCATCCTATTTGGCACCATCCAAACAAATTGGGAAGTCAACATGACACAAAGGAATATCATGGATGAATTACCGCAGCCACTGATGGCATGTCTGATCGACCTGGAGAGCCATGAGAGACATCCATGCCCAGAATCATTGTAGGAGTATCCATTATCAATGGAATATGTGAGGAGTGCTCAATTGCCAACAGAGAATTTATTCCTCCTAGCTATGTAAAAGTGAAGGCAATATCAATACCATCCTTGAGACACAAATACAAAAATATTGTTAGCTACATTTTCCAATAAATACCTTAGAATTGATCTTAAGAAGCACATTTGTAAGATACTGATCATTAATCTTAGTCGGGGACATGCACTGTGTAACAATGCCAAAATCACTGAGACTGGTCTTCTTCCACGGTCCTTCAAAATGAGAGGAAACACAAATTGGTTAAATAATTTAAACGAGCTAACTCCAACAAATGACAGTGGATGTTGGCTGGAGAGAGAGGAGTCTAGGAAACTGGATAAATCCATACCATAAATATCTGAGTTTTTCCTCTCTGCCAATACACAAAGAATAAATTCAGGAGGCCCTGGAAGCTTCTCTCTGATCAGCTCAAACATCCTTTCAACTCTAGCAAGAGGGTTGCCTCTTCTAGATTGTTGGTCCTCTTCGATTAATGTATGTGGGCGTTCAATATTCTTGAAGGATGTGTACATTTTTTAAATGAGAGATTTTAAAAAAGTGAAAGTTGATGGAACAAAGAAATCAAAAGAAGAACAGAATCAACAAGTGTTTTCACTTACAATGCCCTTTCTCCTTCCACAGTTGATAAGCTCACGGGAGATGTGACTAATATCACAGCGAGCAGAAAAGTTGACAATGGCCCACTTACTAATGCTGGTGGGGTTTAAAAGCGTCTGCATAGCACAATTCAAAAGCTACTAAATTAGATAACCTCAGTTAATGCCCTCCAAACCCCAAAAAAAGGCAGAAATGACAAAATAATGTAACAGGATATCAAAACAGCACCTTATTGTTAAAGTTCCATCTCCCATTTCGCGGGATACAATCCTCACTATTACCAACCTTCAACTGTGTGAATTACATGGAGACACATTATATTGTCAAGAACCAACTAAGAATTTTCTTAGCCTCAACACCCCCCCCCAAAACCAACATCCCAAGCAAAAAACAGAGAAAGAAAGAAATGCTCAAAGCTACCTTTGGGGTTTCAAGGATGCGGCCATCAACCTGGGTCATTTGTTTTTCTATAGAAATACCACATGAAGAAAGCACAGGATCCTCATCATAACAGTAGCTTCTCATGGCCTGAAAGATTACATGAAGACTTAGATGAGTCAGGATAACAAATAAGAAAAGCATACAGGTGATAAGGGATACTTACTTCATTCACAGTTTTTATTCTTTCCTGAGGCTTTTGTCGTGATTTTTCAACCAAAGATGCTCTTTGCACTGAAGATAAAGCTTTTTTATACCGTTGAAGTGAAATAAGTGAACAAAGCTGGAACACAGTGAAAAGAAAAGGAATATCTTAAAGAGTAAGATAGGTTTTAAAGTGTATCAGATTATGAACAATTCTTGGGCAAAAGAAATTCACAGACCTCCAGTGGCAGGTAGTTTGGACGTTTTGGTTTGCCAACATCAAGGCAGGGTAGGTATGCAGAATAACCAAGTTGTATGCCACAGTGTTTAGTGAAATACTCATATACAGTAACTTCAACAATCTGTGCTTCAACATTAGCTCCATCCCTGTTTTTCAGTTTCATATGAAAACTATGACAGGGGATAATGTTGAAGTTAGAGGTTCTTTTCATGGGTATAACTAATGAGAATGGAAGCTAAAATAAGGAAAAGGCACTCGGAAAGGTCATACTATTGTTGATTGCATGGTTTCTCACTCAGACCAATTATTTTAAACTCCATGTTGTTATGCTTCGTCTTCACCCTCAAATTTTTCAACATCCTTTTGGCCTGACATTACAGCTAACACAAATTGAGATTCAGACAAAGAGCAGTATTAAATTCTGAGGATTAAGTTTAGCAATTTCTTACCTTCACCCAATCAACATAGCGAGGTTCCCGGACATTTTGATTAGCTATCAGAAAATCAATTACTGGCCCAGGAGTTAGGATCATTGTAGTGGACATATCTTTACACGAGAGACAAGAAAAGGATGATAGCAACATTAATTAACAGTCCACAACAAAGGATTACACCGTTAAAAATTACAACTGTAATATACCGCTCAACTCAGACTCATTCAAGCATCATCTAAAAACAACCCAAAAGAAGGAACAGAAAGAGTACCCATGTTAAGAGACAAGCCACCCTGAGTGGTACGGAAGCTAGAATGGAAACCCTTAACACCAGTTACACCACCTCCCACATCATTGAAGTTCCTTGAATCATCATGAAAGAAAGACTGCCTAACCAAAAGGCACCCCCTTTTCCACATTTCAAGAGAGTGGGATAACACAACAAAAATATTATGCAACTGACCATAGTCAAGCTATAAAAGGAAAAAGAAAGTGTGAGAAGTAAGGGAACTATAGAACCTGTTAGCTGCTTGCTGCCTTAAAATAATATCCAGCACTCTGAGTGCATCCTGAGTGCTATTGTCTATCTCAATTCCTTTGAGAGCAAGGGCTATTGACTTCAAAGGGATTTTAGCAGCATAGCTTATTTCTACCTTAAAAGTCTTTGACTGATAAGAGCGCTTTGATCGCTTAACAGCTGCAGGAGGGCTCTCACCACCACCAGGGCTCCCACTTTCACTACCACACGAAAGGGAATGCAATGTAATGCAGCACCACAAAAGATTAAAAAAAAAAAGAAAACCAGAGAATTGTGGCAAAATCACATACTGTTTTGCAAAAGATTCCTCGAGCACCACTCTGAACTCCGACTTGTTCTGTGGAAGAGGGCCCACAGTGTACAAACTTTTCTCCCCATCATAAGCAAATCTTTTACCAGCAAATTCTGAGGAATAAGTTTGGTAAAGCCTACCGATCAGTTTCCTCCCAATTCCCTTGCTTTCAACAGCTCTATTATCTTCTGAGGTAATGGAAACCTGCAAATTATGCCACACACTAAGTTTCAGAACAACAAGATGGGGAATCCATGAGAACATAAGAGAAAAGATAAGGTAAACATACACTATACTGGTAAAATACTGCATCTGGAACATTGACAGAAACTTTAAAGTGGTTGGTGAGCAAAGATATGTGACGCCCACTAGTCCCAACCCCTCGCCTACTGATCATAGAATATTTAGGAAAGGCTGATCGTTCTTGATGCCGAGGAACTTCAACCAATTCTGGGTTCATGTTTGCTGGTACTGACAGTGGAGGAGGGGGTGGAGATCCACCTGATATTTTCTCCATCTTTTGGTTGAACCAACAACCTGAAGCATACATTTATGCAACAGCAGTGGAAGATTAAGATTCAAAAAGCATTACTATATGAACACTGCAATAACATTTTCTCAAACTGTGCAGTACACCTTAAATTTCAGCATTGACACAAACAGGACGTATTAAAAAAATCAAAACAATAAAAAAAAAATGAGAGGCCACTGTATTTTGTAAAATGAGAGGCATAATGAAATATCTAGAAGATGATGAACACCTCAAACGCAAGAAGGATTAAAAAAGAAAAGAAAAGAAAAGAGATAGGCCATAACAGCTCCAGCGGAAGAACAAATTGAAAAGGGCCAAGATACTAATGTCAGCACTAAAGTAAAAGCACAGCAACAAAAATAGACAACTATTTCGCTGCCCGCAATCATAAGATTAATATAAAACACGAGTTAAATAAATAAATAAATAAGCAATTAAAGTACCCATTTCCATAATAATCATACACGAATTTTAGAAAAAAAGAAAAGCAAAATCTCTCAGCCACAAGAACAAAAACAAAAACACAAAAAAAAACTCAGAATAAAATAGATATTGAATCAGAGCCACCATGGCATGCAAAAAGAAATTCTACCAAATCAACACAAAAAAGAGTAGAGAATTACACGCGGAAGAAAACGAGAAGAACACATTGCTGTTAATTTAAAAAAAAATTAATAAAAAGGAATAAAAATACTAGCGAAACAGAAGCACAGACAAATTACTTTCAAAATCAATAGTTTCACTATAAATAAACAATTTCTAGCTAACAAAATACGCAGTAGCAAGAGAAACACCTACACCGGCATAATCACAGCAATAAAGAGCAATGCAGAGAAAAATAGAAAAAAGTCCCACGAAAGACACTGTGATTCAAGCAAAACCAGGCCAGAATCTTTTTAAAAAAAATAAGCAAAAGGTAAAATGGAGTTTAAAGTCGAACCAAGCTTGAGAAGAAATCGTACCCAGATAATCGCGTAAAAGAAGACGAGAAGAAATCGTGCCCAGCTAGTTTTTTCTTCTTTTTTTTTTTATGGAGAAGAAGCGAGCTAGAGAAGATACACCCACCGGCTCTTCTCTTTCTCTGCTGCCGGTCGATGCTCGCTGTGGAGAGAGAGGCAATGGAGGGAAACGATTCTTCTTGGGAAAGTAACAAGACAGTGACTCTCACTGTCGTGGTAGTTTTATAAAATGTAATTTATTTTAAGATATATTAAAATAATATATTTTAAAATTATAAAAAAATTAATTGAAAACTAAAAATTTTCTAAAACAATTCTGTGCAGCAGCTTTTTCTCATTCTTTTTGTAATTTTTTAATTAATTCTTTTAGAATCTAATTATTTATGATAAAGTTTTAAATTATAGTAGAAATTCAAAATTAAAAAAAAGAACTAAAAAAAAC
>SRLM01000839.1:0-37443 GCA_015708895.1 Populus ilicifolia | reverse complement strand
TTTTTAATTTTAATTAATACTCTTTTTTTTCTTGAAATGCATAAATTTTTTATTTTAATTTTTAATTAATAATATAATAGTGTTTATTTTTTAATTTTTTATAAGATTATAATCTTTAAAAGAGATTATTTTGATATAACTTTATCTTTTTTTCTTTGATATTTTATATAGATAAATTGTATTTGTATGATATATTTATAAAAATAAAAATAAAATATTTTTTTATCTTAAATCAACCTCTAAGATAAAATAAATAAAAATTAAAAATAACAATTAGTGTTAATTATTTGCGTATGCATTTGTTTTTCTTTTTATACGAAAAATTATTTCTTAGTTCATGTATTCAAATATTTTTTAATTTATTTTATTAAATGTAAATATTATTTTTATAAATTTTTAATTAATAAATAATAATATTTAAAACAGATACCTATAATATTGGTATTTTTTTTATTACATTAAATATTAACATGGAATCATGTATATGTCTTACTGGGGGTGATAAGGCTACAAATATATTTTATGAAATGAGTCCGAGAGTTGTTGTTATAAAAAGAAAATAGAATTTATTTCATTTAATGAATCTTGATAAGTTTTTACCTTTAATTCTAGGTTTACAAATAAAAGTTTGTGGATATTGACATTAAAGAATACAATACAAAGGACAATTTAAAATAAAAGTAAACACTAACTAAATCTTTAGGTAATTTCGAGGTAGCGTGAGCCTCCTTGGGTGAATATGATTTGTGACAAAGCAATTTCTTGCCTCTCTACCAATCCTTCCTTCCTTTTTTTATTATCATCATTTGGGAGTTTAAATTTTGAATTCAAGATGAGGTTCGCCTGCTGGGTTCCTTATATGATTTATATGTTGATCCTTTCTCTTAACTAAACGTTATTGATGCTTAAAATTGAATCTTTTTGTTAGATGTCAGTCGTTAAGGCCACTTCTCTCCTAGCCTTTTACATAAGTTATTTTATCTCATCCTGATCCTACACGTACTCACCTTATCTATTTTCTTGCGGATATTTTGGTTTGCCTATCACTTTTCTCTTCTTTCTAAAACCCAAAGGATCCTTTTTCATGACCTTGCCGCTGGACTACTACAACACTCCTCCTTTTAGAAAACTTTGCCCTTAAAGTAAGGCTAAGAATGTTTTAACCATGCTTCTTCAACCCAGACAACATCTTCTTTAAGTTGTTATTCCCACCTTAATAGCACCTTTCCTCTCACCTTCCTTCTTGAGAATTGGCCTTTTCTATCAAGGATCTCTACAAGCCTATATTGAGACTTCTATTTGGTCTCAAGATTTGGCAGTCTTGGTTCAGGAATGGTACCTTTCCCGACCTATTTCTTCATAAATGAGATGTAGAACATACTGTGAATTCGAGCTTTCTTGGGAAGATCTAACTGGTAAGCCATCGATCTTACCTTTTTCAAGATCTTGAATGGCTCGAAGTATTTATATGCTAATTTCTCATCCTTGTTTCTTAGCATGCTTGACTGTTTTAATGGTTGGAGTCAGAGGTAAACTCATTCACCCTTTTTAAATTGGATATTTTTTTCTTCCCTTGTTTACATGTTTCTTTTATCTATATTGCATTTGAGCTAAGTTGTGCTTAATTTTTGTAACTTTTTATGTTTGTTATTGTAGTTGTTCCTCTGCTACTTGAGTTTTGGTTAACCCTGAGATATAATTAGTAAGGCTTGGGGGTAGATAATCATAAGTTACTTCAAATAGGGTGGATTTAAAAAAGGTATGATAACTGGTATTATAGCAATATTCAGTCATTATCAGCTAGTTTGATCAAGTTTTAGGATTATTTCTTATATAACATCTTAAATACTTTTCTAATGTTCTGTTGGTTGCTTTTGTTTGACCATCGATCTAGGTATAGTATGTTGGGACATTAGTAACTTAACCCCCTGAACTTGGAATAACTCTCCTTAAAACTTACTAATAAAGGTGGGATTCCTATATGATACTATGTTGTCAGTAGTCCATGAAGTTGCTTTACATTCTATGAGAATAAATTGGTAATTTTTGTAATGTTGTATGAGTAACATATAGGAATAAAGTGGGCATACTTGATAAACCTATCAATAACTACCATAATTATTAAATATTAGTTAGATTTGAATAACCCTTATATGAATTGATATAGATGACCATGGTTTAGTGTTTTCTCTTTTAGCTCTCTAACAGACTTCATAATATCTAATATATATTTGTATATCTAATTTTATTCCTACTCATAAGAAATCTCTTTTTACCTTTTTTAGCGTTCTCTTAAAGCCCATGTGTCCTAAAGCTGGGCTATCATGAAATATATTCATGATAGTTTCTTTTATAAGGTTGGATTTACTTATATAAACTCTGTTTGTAGTATAATATAACTCCTCATGTTGATATTTTAAAGATCCTATAGTTTCTTTGTCTAGTTGTTGCAGGATATTTTGAATTTTAGAATTGGTTTTATAATTATTCTTTAATTGATCAACCCAGTCAATTAGCGATTTAGAGATAGCCTATAGTATACCTTTTCTTGTTGTGTCCTTTTGTTTAGAGAGTGCATCAACTATTAGATTCTCCCTTCTTGTCCACAACTCGACCAAAAAGTCATAATCAATCAACTTTGTTAACCATTTCTGCTATGTGGGTGTCACAACCTACTGCTCCAGTAAATGCTCTAGGCTTTGTTAATCTATCTTGACCTTAAAGACTTGGCCCAATAAGTAAGACCTCCATTTCTAAACAACAGTGGCTAGGGTAACAAATTCTTTTTCATATGTAAATAATAATAGTTCAATACCCTTGAGACTTTTGTTGAAATACGAAATAGGTCTACCCCTTTGCACTAGGACATCATCGAGACCTAAACCTAAAGCATCATATTCCACTATAAAACTTTGGTTGAAATGCTAGGAGTGGAGGGGCAAATACACTCTTTTTAACTTTTCAAATGTCTAGTCTGCTTTTGAATCCCATTTAAATACCCTTTTATTTAATAGTTTAGTCAATGGATCTATAATAGCCCCATAACCCTTAATGAACCTTCAGTAATGACCTATTAAACCCGAAAAACCCCTTAATGATTTGAGTGTATTTAGTTTAGGCCACTTGATTATTGATTCCATTTTACTAGGGTCAGTATATACCTTTTTGACCTGAGATGAAATGCCCTAAGTATTTGATTTCACTACTTGTAAATTTACATTTGGACTGTTTAACAAATAACTTATATCATACCAAAGTCTTGAAGCTCAATTTTAGATGTCTTATCGCACATGTGTGGCATCACGGTGATTGTCCACCATCCAAGAAAAATATAGAAATGTGGATGCATTTTCTGGCAAATTATGAAGAGACAATGAATATTTCTTTTATTCGTGAAAAATTAAATGGGAGTCGCCACCTAGTATTCTGGTTACTAGAAACCCTAATTGGTCTTGGAGATTAGGTACGGAGACTAGTTGCATAAAAGGAAGGTATTAACACCCCAAATACACCCTATCTAAGGTAGGCTGCATTGTTTTGTCTAATCAAATCAAACATCTTGTTTTGTGGTTTTCAATTGTTGGTCTATCTAAGGTTCAAGGCAAACCTTCCTCAATAAGAAGGTTCTTATTTTAAAATATGGTTAAACCTAACCGTTCCATTGTCTAAAAACAACAAATTAAATATCCAGAATATGCATTATATGTAATGTTATACCTTAGATACTAAGCGACAAACAACATAAAATTTTTGTTGTTTTTTTGAAATTTTGGTTAATGTTCTCTTAACTTTAATAAACCAGTTATTAAAGCTAAAATGCATGCTAAAATATTGTTTTTAGTGTATAAAAAAAATACAATATGAGGTTTTTTTAGCTTTGAGACATTTGGTCGTATGCAAAAAATATTTTTTGTTTTTTGTATTTTTAAAAGTTTTGACAAAAACCAGATATTTTAATACCGGGTTTGTATTTTTATGACATAAAAATACTGCTCAATATTAATCAAAATTACATAAAATATGCAAAAAAATTGTAAAAATTCTAAAAAAGGCATTTGAATTTTTTTTTAAGAAATAGGCTGGGCTGAACTTGTCCCAACGAGCTCAACCCATATTAGCAGATTATTGTGCATGGCATAATAACCAGCTTTTCTCCACCTGCAGACGTGAACTAAGCACGTCTTGCATGGCAAGGGAGAAGTAAAGGAAAAAGAAAATGGCAGAGGGTTTACTTGGAGACACCTTAGTTGTCCAATAGTGACCGGTGATGGCGCGATGCTCTCAGTAGTGGTTGTTTCAGCAGTGGCCCTTCTTCTTCCCTTCTACGTATAGAAGCGATAGCCTTTTTCTTTCTTTTTTTGTTTTCTTTTCTTTTCCTCTTTCCTCTATTCTCTCTTTTATTCTCTGCCCTTTTTTTCTTGGTTTTAATCGTCTTTCTCCCTCTCTTTTTCTCTCCGGTTTTGTTTTTTCATTTTTTTAGTTCCCTTCCCCTGTTTTTATAAGAAAAAAATAGGGGAGGAAAACATGGCTGGGGCGGCCACTGTGTTATCGCCCCTTCATCGCCTCTTTAACATATGAAAAGCGTAGCAAGTCGATGTCTTTTTGAAGTCATTAAGGGGAGGGAAGTCGGTGAGAAACAAAGGAGAAAAACAAAATTTTCTTCCCCTATTCTCTATGTGTTTAAGAGAAGAAGATGATGGTGTCGTTCAAAACTGCATCGTTTTGCATTTTCCTTTTTTTTTCTTGTTAAACAATGAATGAAACGGCATCGTTTTGGTAAAAACATGCCATTTCATTTAAATACAAAAGCGGCAAAAATGTGTTTATTTTCATATTAGTCCTCAATTTATATTTTTTTTAATTAAGTCTTAAATTGCAATTTTAATTTAAAATCAATGCAATTATATCACTGCCAAGAAACCAACAACGACTCTATAGTTGGCCGCCTTTTCACTTTGGTATTTGGTCTTGATATCATGCAATTTGATACTCAATTAAGCAGCAAAATTCTAATTTTTTCAATTAGGTCCCTAACTGGTTTTAATTTCAACCTTTTTACTTACACGCCCTTTTCATTTTGGTTCTTGGTTTTTTATTTCTTTAATTAAGTCCCTAATTAGCCATCAAACTTCAATATTTATATAATTAAGTCCTTAGTTTGACCAAATTAACTTTAAAAAAATATAATTTGACCTCAAAACTTTAATTTCTTTCAATTAAAACCTAAATTGACTCCAAAAATTAATTTTTCTTACAATCAAACTCTCCATAAATTCAATTAAACCTTTAATAAAATTTAATAGAGTCTATAAACATTTGATTTTGGACTTTTCTTACTCAAATTGAATTTTCTTTGTTAACATGGCTATCATCAGTCAATAAAATACTGCTATATTTTAATCTTTGTATTTTTTAACCTCTTTAACTAATTTTTAGGGTGCGCTGTATTATTTTTCACTATTTATATTTTTTTTAAAAAAAATTGTATTTTATTATTTTTCATGTAGGGAGCCTAAAAATGAGTTATGACATATCTCACATGCTTTTCCTCATTTTGACTGTAGACTATAATGTTGTCAAAGAAAACCAACACAAATCTTTTAAGATAAGGTAAAAAAATATCATTCATCAACCTTTAAAGGTGAAAAGGGCATTCACGAGACTAAAAGGCATCACCAAGAATTCGTAGTGCCCTTCATAAGTTCAAAAAGGTTGTCTTGAGAACATCTTATTCCTTCATCCTGATATGATGAAAACTTGACGTGAGGACTAACTTATAAAATATTTAAAAACTATGAAGCTCATCTAATAATTCTTCAACTACTGATATAAGAAACTTGTCTTTTACTGTATCCTTGTTAAAAGCATGATAATTAACACACATTCTTTAAGAACTATCCGTCTTCCTAACCAGTAAAACTGGCGATGAAAAGGGGTTTTGGATGGGTTTTATAATGCCCCTTACTAATAACTTTTTTACCTGTTTTTCTATCTCAGATTTTTGGTAATATGGATACCTGTAAGGACAAATATTTATTGAAAAGGTACACTCATTTAAAACTATAGAATGATCATGTGACTTGCTTGGTGGTATTCCTTTTGGCTTTTGAAAGACTTCCTCAAACTCTAGCAACAAATTCTTAACTTGTTTTGGAATCCTATTATAACCTGAACTTATCTCCTAATTCTGTAGAATTAAGCCCTTTTCAACTCTTCTCAATTCTTATAAAAAAGTTGGGTTATAATTTAGTTTTGATTTTTCAACTCTCATTTCCCTAATCAAGACCTTCTTATCACCCTGTTGAAATTTCATCTTTAAAGCTGATAAGTCCCGAAGAATTGGTCCTAGACTTTTAAGCCACTATATACCTAACACAATATCACATCTTTCCAGCTAAATAACGTAAGCTTGTGTGACAAACTGATCACCCTGAATTACTAGTTTGATATATAAGCAGCTTATCTCACTTCATAACCTTGAGCCATCCGCAATATTCACCCCAATGAGCTTGTGTTTTAAAACATTTAGCCTTACTCTCCTTGCTACTTTTGGATGTAGGAAGTTGTGTGTACTTCCTTTTTTTTATCAAAGCCACAAAGTTCTGCCCATTCAACTTAACTTTTACCCTCATAGTTTTAAGATTTGGAGGGATATATTGATTCCCTCTTTACCTTTTTTTTCTAGGGGTTTTTCAAGTCAATTAGATTTTAGTCGTGGTAGTAACACTCTTTTTTATTTTCTCCTTTATTTTCTTTATTAAAAACATCTTGAATCCTTCACACCTGTTGTTAGAATCCCACTTGTCATTACATTTAAAGCAAAACCCTCTATTTTTTTCCTATATCTGTGTTAGAGTGAGTTTCTGTATAAAAACTGGTCTATTTTCAGTCTTAGGCTGAGTTGGCATTGAGTTTCTACTTTGAAATCTTATAGAACTAGGTTTCCAAGACCTCCTCATAATTATCAGATTCTTCTTCTGCATTCTAGCTTATCTATAAATAAATATTAAATTCTAGGGGTTTAACATCCTTACTCTAATTTTTATCTCCTCTTTCAAACCTTCTAGAAAACAATTGAGCCTATAGAAATCAGATAACCTCCTAACCTGATTTGAAAACATCTTAAATTGGATTTTATAGAGCTTTACTATTGAAATATGCTTAATGCTTATGAGGGCCTCTATTAGGTCATTATAAGATGACGTCCTGAAATGAATTTAGAGGGTTTTTACAAAGAGCTCTTAACTGGTGAGAATTTTTGTTTCCTCTAATTCCTGATACTATGTTATAACCTTTCTTTCTATATGAAAACTAGTGAAATTTAAAAAAATGATTTACCTTGTATACCCATCATTTCCATTAAATCAGGAAAACTCCAATTGGATTGATTTGAGTTGAACCTATTGAATTCCTTCATATGATTCTATTTCATGCCTTGGATTTCCATTAATAGACTTGGTAGGTGAATTAGAAGGGGAGCTTATAGGCCTTTTTCCTTAAGCTTTAGTCATCTAGTTTATCTTGATAGATATATTTCTTAATTATTGAACTATATCTTCTAATATATATTGTTGATTTTGTTGCTACATCTCTTGT
Organism: Populus ilicifolia; assembly: GCA_015708895.1. NCBI lineage: Eukaryota > Viridiplantae > Streptophyta > Magnoliopsida > Malpighiales > Salicaceae > Populus > Populus ilicifolia. The sequence continues at coordinate 29,847 of SRLM01000839.1, read as the reverse complement.
TGTTGTTTCATCCTTGATATTGTCTCTATCAACCATAAAACTTTGATTACTTTAATCATCTGAGGAATGTTGCTCTAATACCACTTGAAATGAGTTTTGGTTGTTATTTTAAAAAGAAAATGGAATTTATTCACTTAATGCATCTTGATAAGTCTTTTCCCTTAATCTTAGGCTTACAAATAAAAGTTTATGGAAATTAAAATTAAAGAAAATAAATGAAGAACATAATAGAAAGGGCAATTTGAAATAAAAGTAAACCCTAACTAATCTCTAGGCAACTTCAAGGTAGCATGGGCCTCTTAAGATGAATGCAATTTGCTATAAAGCAATTCCCTGCTTTTCTGTTAACCCTTCCTCCTTTTTTTATTACCACCTTCTAGGAGTTTAAATTTTGAATTTAAGATGAGGTTTACCTACTAGGTTTTTAATTTGATTTGCATGTTGACCCTTTCTGTTAATTAAATACTATCATTGCTTGAAATTGAATCTCATTACTAGTTGTCAGCCAATGAGGACGCTTCTCTATCAACCTTCTATATAAGTTGTTATATCCCATCTTAACCCTACACATGCTCACTTTATCTATTTTCTTGCAAGTACTCTGGTCTGCCTATCACTTTCCTCTTCCTTCCAGAATTTAAAGGATCCTTCCTTGTGACCTTACTGTCGGACTATTACATCCTAAGTTAAAACCTTCACTTTTATAAGACATGATTCTTTAGCTATAATTGCTCGTTTATATAACTTTTTTTGCATAGTATTATTGCTTCTTTAATGACTCGTTATTCTTACGTTGGGCAAAGCACTCGTCATATATAACAACAACAAGCGCTATAATACTTTTTGAATCATCATTCATAACTGGTTATTTTCTTCCTCTTTTTTTATAATCATTTCCTCATTTTCACTATCATTAGTAACCATTTTCTCTTGATTAAAATCACAAACACAGCCTAGACACTTATATTTCATTCATCTACTTTGTCTCAAATATCAATTGCTCTATTTCATCAATCTCTTGTTCTCCTTCACTGAATGCAATCACAAAATTTGATTGTTCTCTATATCACAAAATCTAATAAGGTAGAGGTATTTAATGTTTAAGTTATATGGGTTTATAGATATAATCTTTAGCATTTGAAATTAAACAAGGATATGGGAATATTTGATTTACTAAGATATATAACTGTAAATAATCTTTATTTTAAATGTTTTTTATAAAAGAATAAACAATCTTGTGATTTTTCCTTTAAATTTAATATATGGTGACATGATTTATTTATGAAATCAAGCCAATTTTTATACTTTGTGATAATATACATGTTGGCATATATTAAGAAATCAAATTTGATTATCTGATGCCATGAAGAATACTTTTAACTTATCTTTGAATTATTGTTAGAAAAACTCTTATAGAATATTTAGGTTTGATCCAATAAAACTTTGTTCTTTATAAACTTCAAGCATGGATGAAGAAGACTTGAAAGCTTTTGAAAGGACTTCATTACTTGAAGAGCTTGTCTTGAGAAAAATTTTGTGTCTCAAATTTTTTTTTTATGTCTAGGGTGAGACCCTCTATTTAAAAAAGATTTGTATGGGTTCTTAGGTTTTTTTTCCAATGCCATACGATATTATTTTATTGGTTGATTTATATTTTTGAGATTTTATATTTATAATAAAATATCTTAAATATCTTATTTCATGTGACAACCTTTTATTAGTTATGAAATACATAGAGACTCTTTTATTTTTCATGTATTTACTTCAAATTTATATATCCTTTCATATAAAAATAAAAAGAAAAATAACAAATTATATAATTTAATTAGTAGAAAATCTTTGTTTTTACAAATGCTCGCTCAAGACAAGCTCGCTTACACTTAAAAATAAGCATGCATATGTCGAAAATATGGTTGAGAGGGTTTATACGTAAAATATATTTTTGTATTAACATATGATTTAATCATATTAAATTTTTATTACATTAATATAGATGTATTTTATCATGAAAATAAAATATAATTATCAAAATTTAAAATTTAAAGAACAATTTTAATTGAAACTCTTCAAATTAAATGATAATATTGAAGTTTGATGGTTAATCTAAAACAATAGTAATTAATAACTTTAAACAACTAATAAGGGAATCTGTAACATGTATATTTTCAACTATTTATATTTGATTTTGAAATATTTTGGATATGATGCACAAGATAATTATAATTTTAGATCCATTTTTAAACTATTGACCTCATAGAAAATTAATGTATTTTCAAATATTAGGTTAATAAGCAGATAGAATCTAGCAGTAAAATTGCATATTGATTTATTGTGTGCTATAAAAGAAGTTATACAACTCAGTTCCAGATGTTCATAACTATTTTTAAAAATTTGAGATGAAGGTTTATAAAACATATAAAGGACATATAACTCGGTTTTGCTATCTCGAAGTCCAAAAAGTAAGTCAAAAAATAAGGATTGAATCAAACCTGAAATTCCTACACTCCAAAAACTATCTCAATTTATAGCCTTTATCTCAAGTCTCAAAGGTTCAAAAATCACAAAATTGGTGTAGTTAGAAAGAAGATTCAATTTTCTACAATTTCTCCAAAAATAAAGATCTTTGAATTTGTATGTTTCCTGCCTCAAATCTGGTCCACAATGCCTGGGTAGGAAGGAATTCAAATTAGAAAAGGAAACCATCTTCATTTCAGTAAAGATAAAAAGACTACAATATAAAAGAAAAAAAAGAAGGGGTTTGTAAGAAAAAGAGGCATACATAGAGAAACCCTAAAATAGACTAAAGGAGAGAAGAGGAGGCAGCATAGAGAGGGGTGAAAAAAGAGACAAAAGAGAGGCAAAAATAGAAAAAGATTTGGAGGACACATATCTATTCCACCGTCATTCTCTACTTTTGAGTGATGTTCATCGTATCAAGTTCAAATAAGATTTTTTTTCTTTATAGAAAGTGATCATCTTATTTTATAAGTCATCATCCTATATACAATTACATAATCCACTCACACTTTTAACTAGTTAAAACTCTTATGAAAACAACAAGGAAAAGAGAAAGAGTTATTGGTTTATCACTTTTCAATCACTAAAACAGAGAATTGTGTAAAAAAGTTTCTCTTTCTAAAAAGAGTTCAATAACGTTGTTTTTTTTTTTATTTAAACATGATGAGAAAAAGGAAACCAAGTTCCATCTAGTTTATTTTAATTTGGATTATTTTTATTTTTTAAAAGTAATTTTGGATTATCAAGTGATTTTTTGATGTTTATATAGTGTTTTGAAAGTATTTTTAGGTTAAAAATAGAATTTTTGGAGTTCGAAAAACACAAGGTCCAATTCCCTAGTAACTAGAGGTGAACAAAAAAAAAAAACTAGTCAAATATTGGCCATTTACCTTAAAAAAATAAAAGAAAACACATTGCCAATTCCAAAGGAGGAAAAAACCCATGTGCAAGCTTAATTTATCAACACCTAATATCTTTTTTTATAATTTTTAACTTATTCATTTAATTATTTTTATTTAAAGATGTTGTTAGAAATGTGGTACAAACTGCATTTTACTTTTTTTAATTTTATTTAAAATAATTTTTTATGTTTTTAAATTTTTTTGATATGCTAATGTTAAAAATAATTTTTTAAAAATAATTTTTTTATTTTAATATATTTTTAAATAAAAAATATTTTAAATCAACACCACTGTTACAATCTCTAACATGCCCTAAATATTATTTCATTCTCTCTTTTATTTTCTAAACAAATTAAATTAACTTTTTTTTTAAATAATAATTCATTTTTTTATTTTTTTAAATTTTATAATACTTCAAAGAGATTATTTTGATTTATATTGAATTGTTTTCCTTTTAAATTTTATATATATTAGTTGTATTTGTATAAAGGTTTTATAAAAATCAAAATCATTTATTATTAGCAACAATATTTAGCCACTAAAATAAAATAAATAAAAAAATTTAAAATATAAAAAAGAGTTAGTGTAAAACATTTGTAATTACATCTATATTTTATTTTTACTGTAAAAATTATTTTTTATTTTAATATTTAATTAGTATTAACAAAAAAAATTAATTTATATATTTTTAGTTTATTTTATAAAATATAAACAATATATTTTTGTTTCTCAATTAAAAAAATCATGATAAATAAAAATATATTTATAATAAAAATTTAATATTAAAAACTAACTTAAAACCCAATAAAGATGATCTCGTAAACGAATTTTCTCTATGAAAAACAAAATTTAAAATGATTTCAGAGCATTCACATATTTTTATTATATTTAAAATTACCTTTTAATTCTATCTCAGTATCGCCGATGACAAGACTAGCATGCCTGCAATCTCCTTAAGAGTACGAGTTTTTTTTTTAAAAAAAAACCCAAGAGAAGCGGTCGTGTCACGTGTACCATTCTCACCCTCACAACTCTCATGCTCACACTGGACCCCACAACCTTTCTCCATCTACTCCCCATCTTCTTATTCCCTGTGACTGCAAATGCAAGCACGCAACACAAAAGAAAAGCACAGAGACAGCACAGATTTTGTTTTATTTTACACCACACCGGAAGTCCGAAACAAACAACGAAGATTAGCTCTTTTTTTTTCTTAATAAATGGAAGAGGTTTCAACGGGGGCCATTGTCCCAGCGGTAAAGCCAGAGCCGAAACCCTCAACATCCACGGCTGCCGCAGTTGCGCCGCCTGAGCCCACCTCCGCCCCGAGCGCAGAAGAAGCTGAGCTGGAGAAGGATTTCCTCTGCCCGATTTGCATGCAGATTATAAAAGATGCCTTCCTCACAGCATGTGGTCACAGCTTTTGCTACATGTGCATCACCACACACCTCCGTAACAAGAACGATTGCCCTTGCTGTAGACATTACCTCACTACCAATCAACTCTTCCCTAATTTCTTGCTCCAAAAGGTTTTTTCTACCTTCTATTTGCTTTTTAATATCTCGAATAATTGAAATTAGCGATTTGTTTAATTTAAACTGATTAATTGTCAATTTTGAAAAAAAAAACAAGGGATTGAAAACTAAAATAAATAAATAAATTTTTTGAAATGATATTCACTTGGAAATTGCAGCTCATTGTGAGTTGTTGTGTGCGGTTCACATGTGTAGCTATTAAAGAAGGCCTCTGCTCGTCAAACATCCAAGAATGCGTCGCCTATTGAACATTTTCGCCAATCCTTACAGCAGGTCAGTCCGTCGCATTCTAAATCACTTTAATTTTGGTCCTCACCTTGTACATCACTTTTTGTGATTTTAAATGAGAGGATTAGGAGAATTGTAGCTTTTCATAGAGTTGGAAGGGCGATTTACTTGTTACTCACATAATTCCGATAAAACCAGACTGGCGAAAGAGCTCCTTGGACCGAATGCTTATAGTTGTATTTTGAGTCGTTAGTTTAGTGGTATTCTACCATTGTTAACAATTGTAAGAAATTTGCATGAAATTTTTACTCTGAAAAACTATATGGATTTGTGATTGTTTATTCTGCATCCTCTGAAATTTTCTTGGGGTTGTTTAGATGCAGAAAACAGATTAAGTCATGCACAAAATTGATTTTTCCTTTCACATGCATGTGAAAATGACACATTCTCGTAATTGTTAGTCAGGGTTGTGAAGTTTCAATTAAGGACCTGGACACCCTTATGTCACTTCTTGCAGAGAGGAAGAGAAAAATGGAACAAGAAGAAGCTGAGAGAAATATGCAGGTGCTGCTAGATTTCTTGCACTACTTGCGGAAGCAAAAGATGGATGAATTGAATGAGGTATGCTTCTAAATGCTTGGCCTGTTCAATCCTCATCTCCCTTCCCTTCCATTATGGATTGATGGATGGATTCTTACTTTCCATTAATTTCTTCCTTTGTGTTTCTGTGTTTTCAACTTATTTGATTGTTGATGGACCTGCCATCCATAATGTTTGTTGAGATGGTTATATTTGTTGATCAATAGATTGATGGATGGATTCTTACTCTCGTAGGTACGTACTGATCTTCGATATATTAAGGAGGACATAGATGCTATAGAGAAACACAGAATTGAGCTGTATCGTGCCAGGGATAGGTACTCTATGAAATTGCGAATGCTTGGAGATGATCTCACTGTGCGAAAACCATGGGCATCAACAATTGATAAGAACCACAGTGGTGTTGTCACCAGTTCTCTTAATGCCAGAGGGCTGACTACTGGGAATATTCCAACCAAGAAAATGGATGGAAAGGCTCAGGTAAGCTCTTATGGGCTCCAGAGAAAGGATACATCAGGTGGGTCTGACCCGCAATATAATCACTCAGGTTTATCTGCAGTGAAGAAAAAGCGCGTGCATGCACAGGTTGGTAATCTTTAATGGAGTTTGCTGCATGATTGTCAATGGGAAGTATATAACTCCGACTCTTCAATATACAAGTATTGCATGGATAACAAAAAGACAAAAGCATAAAACCTAATGCTATTGGTCAACCTCATTGTTTTTAGATGTCAATACAGGTAGTAATCCAGCTCTGCTCAACATGAAATAATCTCATCCTACTCACATTGAGCTGATTATGTGTATATTATTGTTGCGGTGTGATTTCCTTGATTCCTTTTTAGGAACCATTTTTAGAAACTTTCAAATGATGTTTCATTTTCTCCTTGATTCATTTTTATTTCATTGCAGTTCAATGACCTGCAAGATTGTTACTTGCAAAAGCGCCGTCAGTTGGCAAATCATCCGCATAACCAGTTAGAAAGGGATAAAAATGTCATTCATAGAGAGGGCTACAATGCTGGTCTTGCAGATTTTCAATCTGTGCTGAGTACATTTACTCAGTACAGGTATAAATACCTATTTTCTTTTCATTTTTGAAATATTTTTCTATGTTGGCATATTACCACGTTTTTATCTCATATGTTTGTAGTTCATGTGTATTTTTCATTTGTTTTCTGGACACAGTCGGTTAAGGGTCATTGCTGAACTCAGGCACGGGGATATATTTCACTCAGCCAATATAGTATCAAGGTTAGTTAACACTATTGAATGCCCATCAGATTAGGTGCATTTGGGATGACAAATTGCTTTATTTTTCTTTAGGATACTTGAATACTTTATTATATTTCTGATACAAAATTGTGCTGGAGCAACTGTGAGTTGTAAATATACAAGTGGTGTTTCTTCATAAGGAAAGTAGCTTTTGTCTATAGTGAATGGTATCCCTAAATAATTAGGAAGTAATCTACAAAAACATTTCAGTGGTTAAAATAATTGGTAGTTGGTTTACTTTACTGGTTGAAGTGGTGGAGGGTTGGTTTTCATGATGCTACCTGTAGCATTTGTTGAACATGTTATTATTCTAATGGAACCAATAAACTCGTACTTGAGTTATCAATCTAGCTTCTCTTTTGTCTTTTGTCTTAGTGTTTTATGTTTACTTTTACATTTTATTCAATGCTTCTGAATTGTATCAACTTAACATGTGGGTTGCAGCATAGAATTTGACCGTGATGATGAATTTTTTGCTACTGCTGGAGTTTCACGGCGAATCAAAGTCTTTGACTTTTCTTCTGTAAGATAACGGTCTCAGTTTTTATTTGAAACTCCTTTTCATTTTTGCATAAAATGTCTAGGGAAACAAGAAAAAGAAATATGCTGTAGACAGAGTTATGTCCTGCAGTTTGATCATGGTAGTATTTGAGTGTTTACCATTCATGGGCATATATTCCATTAAGTAGTTTGTGGATTTATAATAGAAAGTCTCATCAATTGTTTGATGGGTGTATTTTCACTAATCTTAAAATTCTTTTCCTCAAAAATTCTGTGGAGAGCTAGATTCAATCTGACCAGAATACTCTTCTGTGGTTCTACCCGCACATATGAAACATTCTTTTTTTTTTTTGTTTTGCAGTCAGGGGTATCCTGAGTGCAACCTTTGAGCGTCAGTAACCCACATTGAGATTAGGGGATTTATGAAAACTTTGCTTCTCTAGCTTGAGGTTTGAACACTGGTAGCTAAGGAAGGAGTGCACCCTTCTAAACATCAGGCCAGACTTCTGTGCTTATGAAACATGAAGAGCAGTGTTTTCATTTAATAATTTTTTGAGTACTTATTGGAAGCCATATTCAATTTTGTTGGACATATATTCCAATTTGTCCACATCTTGTGGTCTGGTGGTTTTACCATATAGGAACTCAGGAAATCTACCAGAGGAGAGCATTAATATAATACTTCCTGGTCGTTCAAGTTACTGCATTATGGTCTGAACATGAATCATTGTGTTCTTTAGCTGGTTATTTATCATTGATTATGCTATTTCCCTCCAGGTTGTGAATGAACCTGCAGATGTGCACTGCCCTGTTGTGGAGATGTCTACACGTTCTAAACTTAGCTGCTTGAGTTGGAACAAGTTTACTAAAAATCATATAGCCAGCAGTGATTATGAGGGAATAGTAACTGTTTGGGATGTGACAACCAGGCAGGTACTAATTGAAGTATTGTGGTCATCTTTTAATACTATCTTATTACTTATTTGCTATTACTATAGTTTGCTTACAAACATGTATTACTTGGCAGAGCGTGATGGAATACGAAGAGCATGAAAAACGTGCATGGAGTGTTGATTTTTCTCGCACAGAACCTTCTATGCTTGTATCTGGTAGTGATGATTGTAAGGTATGCTAAAACTAATCTATATCAAGTCTAGTCTACTTACAACTGCACAGTCTAGAATCTCTACCAAAAAATAAAATAAAAAAATAAAGCAATATCTAGGATGGGATTGCTGTCCAGAAGAACCAGGCAAACCTGTGGTATTATTGTGCATATTTTATTTGGTACTCTGTACTTCTGGAAAATTCTGCTCTACTTTTCTACCAAGTTTGAGTTGGTTATACTGGTTTTTCATACTATAATTTTCAATAGCATTCAAACTCTTGCATTTTCATGGGAGGTTTTTTTTTTTTTTTTCATTGCTAGTATGAAAAAAGCCCCCAGGCAATTTATTTGGTTTGGTTGTTAAAGCACTTCCTCTGTAAGCTTGCAAAGAGATCAGTGGTGCCCTTCCATATCTTTTTTGCTGAAATATGAAGTTTATTTGTTTTCTATTGTGGACATGAAGAAAGTAATTTAATATGAAAATTCTAATGTTGGTGTCACACGGGAAAGTTCAGATACACAGGTAGGTGCATGTTCCTGTCCATGAACACTGTTATTGAATGGCTATGATGAGCTGTTGAATGATGATAATTTGGGTTATGCTTCTGCCTCTTTTTCAAGATAAATTAGCAAAGTGCCTGTAATGAATGGAAAGTCTATGTTTTACATGGAAACAGTTTTATGTGTGAAGTTCAAGTTGTGAAGCTTGTGCTGGCAAGACAAACAACACCAAAGTAAAAATATTATATGTTTGCATGGTCTTCCTCTTGAGTTGTATTACATTCAAAGGGAGGTACATTTTTACGAACAATATTTTGAATCCGTGCTCTATGTAAACCAGGTCAAAGTTTGGTGCACAAAGCAGGAGGCTAGCGTTCTAAACATTGACATGAAAGCAAATATTTGTTGTGTCAAGTACAATCCTGGATCTAGCAATTATATTGCGGTATGCTCCTGCAACGAACAACTTTCTTTTCTTTTTCTTTTTCTTTTTTTTTTCTTCAAAGAGACAGATAACTATTCTTGACTTGGTCTCATTCTCCAAATCCATGTACCCATACAAAAGCAAGCATTTGTGCTGGATTAAGGCATTCTGCTATTTGAAATCCACTTTTGGGTTTATTTGGTGTTTGGGTTTGGGCCTTGCACACTTGATAAGCGAGTGGGATGATGTGGCCTGCTAACCTTTTATGAAAATCTTAACCTTGAGGATTTGTTTGTTAGGAGGTGAAAGAAGGGGGAATAGTTAGCCTAGTAACTTCCCACCCCCTCTCATCTTGTTTAGAACGCAAAAAAAGTGGAGGGGAGCATTTAACCTCAAATGTGAGGTGCATTGAGGGTATGTTGTGCCCTTGAAAACTCGTGTTTTTCAATACATCAATTTTTTTCCTTATGAAAAGTGGGGCGTTTTCGACATGTGGGTCCCATCAATTATCTTTATTTCCAGCACATCCCACCATACACCGTTAACACTTCGCAGTTAATATTTTATTACACTCTTAATCTTTTAAAACTTAAACCTCTTAAATGTTTCACCTCCAAATTTTTTATCTGATACCAAATGCAACTTAGTGAAAGCATTTGCTTAATGTGACCTTGAAGAAAGGCTGGGTTAATCAGATGTGTGTAATGCACATCTTTCATGAGCTACCTTCGATTATTTAAATCACAAATTCATAACACCGTGGAGCTTCACCCTCTGGAATGGACATACTTCTGTTATTTATTTCCATACAGAATATATATAACCTTATGGATGAGTTCTGAATTATTTTCAGGTTGGTTCAGCAGACCACCAGATTCACTACTATGATTTGAGAAATGTCACCCATCCACTCTATGTGTTCAGCGGGCACCAGAAAACTGTTTCATATGTAAAATTCTTATCTAACAGCGAGCTTGCTTCAGCGTCAACAGACAGCACATTAAGGTTATGGGATGTAAGAGAGAATCTGCCTGTAAGTAATCTGTTCATGAAACAGTTATGGCTGCACCTTTCTTTTTCAATATAAATACTCTATACTAGCAATAATGTAATGTTTGAGGCCCAAAAGAGTTCAAATATTATTTGCTTTTTCCCAAAAGAATTATTTCTATCTTGCATTTCATATCTTGAGTCTTCATGCATGGATACTATCGATTCTCATAAGCTAAATTGGATTTTGACTTCGGACTCCATAATTTCAAATTTTTGATGGGAAAATGAGTCCGTTCATGAATTACACATGGAAAATCCTTTTCAAATGATGGTTGTAAAAAATTTGCAATAACTGAACCGATTAAGTTCTAAATCTGGATTAGTTTCTTATCCTACAGTCTGAAAATCTTCGTTGTTGGATAAATTACTGGAAGATTGTTTTTGCTTGATTAGATTAACTTTCATCCACGTTATTTTAGTATTCCCCTTGGCTTTGTGTGATTGGCATCGTTTCTTTTTGTTTATTGCTTAAATGATATGTATTAGGCAAAGTTGAATAGCCAAGTCACACGCCTTTTGAGTTATGCTTTCAGGTTCGTACCCTTAGAGGCCACACAAACGAGAAAAACTTTGTGGGTCTCTCAGTAAGCAGTGAATATATTGCATGTGGGAGTGAAACAAATGAGGTCTTTGTCTACCATAAGGTTAGCTATAAATAAAAATCAGCCTTCGTAAATTCTCATTCCCAGGTTCATCAATGTGATGTTTTGGCTTTTATTTTGCAGGAAATCTCTAAACCTGTGACACGGCATAGATTTGGTTCCCCTGAGATGGATGATGCTGATGAGGATGCAGGATCTTACTTCATCAGTGCTGTTTGCTGGAAGAGTGATAGTCCTACAATGCTATCTGCAAATAGTCAGGGTACAATAAAAGTATTGGTTCTTGCAGCTTGAAAAAATTTATAAAAACAAGAAAAAATGAAAGTAATACAAGCACAGAAAGAACTTGTGTTGGAATTGTCTGTTCTCTTGTTATGGAGACAGTTCACTGTTTTGTGGATGTAAATTGGAGTCTGAAGCTGGGTAGATCGATCTCTCTTTCTTTTTTTTAAACTTTTGTCAGGGTTTTATAGTTCTGGAGGCTGTGAATTAAGGAAAATTATCTTAAGAAAAATTATTACACAACCAGTTTCATGCGGGTCAAAACTGCGATTGGTTGGTGCAGGGACCCTAATATGAATACTGGGGGCTGCAACAAGGGCCGTGTAATGGTTTCTCCTGGGTTAAGTAAATCTCATAGATCATGTAAATAAATGTTGTTATTTCTTGGCGGATGACTCTGAAAAAATAATTATCGCGCGAACTTGGTTCATGTGGACACTTTTGGTTAGTGCAGCAATTAACATGATCTTTTGATCATCATCATCTTCATTTTTGTACTTTGTATTTGACCTTATAGAATCGATGGAGGTGTAGCAGGAACTGATTCTCTGCGCTCTCGAAGTTGAAGAAGCTTGTTTTTTTTTTTCTTTTTGTACTGTGACAACAGTGTCACAGCTTTGAAAGTAATTTTGGTTATTTTTAAGCATCCTAGCTATGACTTTTCAAACCGTAACCACAAAAATTATAAGACGGTTGAATTATCTGAAAACTTGGCTTTTGCTTTAAATTATCTGACCCAGCATGCTTTAAGCCCTCGACTAATTAGACACATCTGCAGGCTGGTTTTTTATGGACCGTCTCTAACTTAACCAGGAAAACGCATCCCATATGCTTTGGCCATCAACGGCTCTAAAGTCAACAAATTCAGAGAATATTTGCAATTTTACTGGTAGCCATTTATATTTTTTTGGGCAGAGCAAACAGCTCTTACGGCTACTAAAGCACCAGCCTTCGCGAAAGCTTTCTGTGAGTGCAGGGGGAAATCATTTTACCTTGCATGAAATGAAAAAAGAAAAAAAGGAAAGTGAAATAGTTCCCTTTCACCGTGGCCGCTAGAGAGGTACAGAGGCAGAAAAGAGAAGAGTAAGCTCATCATAGCCAGCGCATATTTCTCATATCACACGCACGCATATATTACTCATAATGTGGTGAAAAAGAAAAGATACAACCAAAGGACTATATATCTTGTGAACACAAGTAGTGAAATTCCTTCCATGCAAATTGTATTTAAAGTAGATTTTCTTTCCTTGAGTAAATGCGTTCAGAACTCATCGAGTGTGTTAAAAGATATGCAGCCAACGAGCAAATTGCTTGACTAACAAGCAGAGACCCATAACATCCATAGAAAAATACTGAAAAGAAGACTGGAGAGGGATACCAAAACATGCGACGTACGGACAGAAAAAGAAAAGAAGCTGCATCTTCAACTGAAGCTGATATGCTATGCAGCCAAAGCATGGATCAAAGCAAGTCATAAGCATAACAGCTCATAGTCAATGAACTAAAGCAAAGTATACTGAGAGTTTATAAAGAAATAATTGAAGTGAAATACAATTAGAAGTGTAAGGAGAGAATCACATCTCAAAACCAAAAAAAAAATTTTTTTACTCTCGAAGCATGAGGATCTAACAATGACCAAGCTAACAATATTCTTGGACTTGCAAGGTCAAGAAAACTCAAGCCATTTTTATGGACTTGAGAAAAGAAAAAAGGATATATAAGAAGGATAAGCTCAGGAGAGATATAGCCATGACCTCTATATTAACATTATCTTTCTGTGTTTTATTTCACCCTGACTCAAGACAAACATCGGTGTTCCAGTTCCCGGTTGAGGCATGTTGGGAACCAGAGAGCTTTGTTGNGGGGGGGGGGGGGGGGGGACAAAGTTTTGGAGACAATATTGGCTCTTGGGATTTGACCTTTCGCTGAACAGTGCCATGAAATATATGAGGAAGATGGTGCTGCTATTTATATGCAAAATGTGGACTCAGCATGAAATAAAGGTCGAGGGTATAAATGGCTGTTCGAAAAACATGTGGGTTGATGTGTCATTTTCCACATAGGAAGGTGCGGCTACAAAACGGACGGGAAATGGGAATATGTTATCCTGGGATTCGGTGGCAAAGCAGCAAACTATAGTATAAAGGCTTTGAAAAATATTCCGCTGTAAATCTGAAACCAAGACTCAAGTTGATGTTCTATAGCTCAAAAAGAAAAGAAAAAAAAAAGAGCTCTCTCATGAGCGCTCTAAAGTAAACTTCAAAGGATTTTGAACTTTCTACAATTGATTGATGGATTCTGAAAATTGAGCAATTAAAGGTGATTGTTGAATTTGAACTTCAAGAATACTTGCAATAAACTTAGAAAACTCTTCGATATTTATGAATTTGAACTTCGTAAAGATACAAGAGAGGTTAAAGTAGAGAATATGTGCTCCCCCTTTCTCTATATGTGTTTAGAGTTTGTTACGTTCTAGGTAGGGGGTGAGAAAAAACCAAAAAATCAATTTAATTGAGAAAAGTAGAAAAAAATAACTGAAAAAAACGACTCATAAAAAAATTAATTAAATCAATTAAAAAATAATTTGATTCAGTTTTGATTTTAAAAATCTTTTATGTACTATATTTTTAATTGGTTTATATAAGACATGTAAGAATCATTATCATGTGATGTTGTCTTTAGCTTCCACAACAATTTACATAACTCGAAAAAATTCAATATTGACATTTAATCCAACTACATAGATCTTTATATAGATCTTTTAGATGATATTTATCAATAATAATAAAAAGTATACATCCATTTACAAACTTTTATTTCATAACTTTTAAGCACACATGTACTTTTAAAAACTATACAAGTTTATATAAAATACTTGCTTGCATAGGTGCAATATGTTGAAATAAGCCATATAATTATGGTAACAATTTTTTTAATGTATGACAAGTTGTAAGTAATAACAGATGGCATTTTGTATCCTAAAATGATAACCAATGAAAAATTACATAACATTTAATAATATTTAAGATATGCCTAATTATATTAAACAATGATTAAATATAGGTTGTACCAGGGTTCAACATCAATTAAACAAATTACAATTTATATTATGTAATTAGAGTTTAATGAACAATGACTAGTTAGTTACAATTAGAGGATTTTAAAAGTTTTGTGATTAAACTTACTTAATCAAGTTAAAAAATGGTAAAACAAATTTTATCTAATGGTTATATATCAATTAATCATGATTTTCATTAATATTTTAAAAATAGGGTATGATGAGTGATAAGCTAGCCTAAACTCTAAGGTTTTTTTTTTTATATATGATTTCTATCAACACATGATAAATTATGTTAACCAATGACTGACACATGTTTAGCTTGTCAATATTGTCATTATCTAAGAAAAAAATGAATTAATTAGGTTTATTCAAGGCTCCGTGTGTATTAATCAAACCCTTAAACATTTTGCAATTTATGATTAAATAAAGAGAGAATAACATATAATTTAACCAATTTATAGTATTTAACATAAACAAAACAGACATCCAATAAATTTTAATATCTTAATTTGGTTAAAAAACTAGAACATACTTGTTAAATAATCCTAAACTTTTAAAGAAGCTTTTGAATACCTTAAGGGACATTGTTTTCTTCTTCAACCATAAACATAATGAGATTTTAAGAGATTTGGTTAAAAAATATAATTCATTTAAATAAATATTTTTTATTTGAAGCTTTTTTAGTTTTGTGAAAAAAGAATGCTGTGGAGAGAAAGAAAATCAGGAGTGAAAGTGAATGTTATTTCATTTTCTTAGGTTTATAGTTTATTATTTATAAAAGTTATATATGGTATTATTTAACATGATTTGAAATTTAGTTTGATTGAGAATACAAAATATAATTTTTAAAAATACCAAAGTAAAACAAGAAATTAATTAAATTATAGGTGTCACATTTGTTTTGGTGCTAAATTCACTACAAAAACTATTATTCCCTCTGCTTCTTTTTTAAATAACAATTATAATCTCTTTATGTCATCATTAAAGGTACAGTGGTCCTTGATATATATATATATATATATATANATATATATGTGTGTGTGTGTGTGTGTGTGTGTAACTACGTACATTAGTTGTTTTAAAAAAACAAACAATAAAAATAACAAAAAAGCTAGTAAATTCAGCACCAACCTCACTTCCAATATAATTTATAAATATATTAAAATAATATTTTATTTTTATTTTTATATAAAAATAGTTTAAAATTATAAAAAATAATTTAAAGTAAAATTTTCCTCTAACGCTAAAATAAATTCACTCTCCATCCTTCACCATGCTACGGCTCCCAAATCGAGTTCTCGAGTTATTTTAGTTACGTTTGCATCAGCTGCATTGGGATTCAGGAAGCAAGTAAACAAGTAGCCATTAAGATCGATCGCCGTAAACAGGAAATCATCAATGCTCATTATGTCTGCTTAAATTTCATGAAAAAATAGCCCACATCGAAGCTGGGACTGGCTTCCTTTTTTGCTCTTCTTGTTCAATTTTTTCATGCCATTGGGGTTTGGAAATAACAACTATTATGTTTTCACAATGCAAGCACTGTTACGTTTGACCGCTGATTTAGTAGCTCTACAAATTCCTGATGAATGAAAGCTCTGCCCACCAACCATCTCGAAACCGTCCACATCTCCCTCCATTGCTGACACGGAATGAAAAGGAAAGAACATAAACAGAACCCTAGGAGTTTAGATACAAAAGGGCCATTGCAACAAGTTCAATTTATTGACTGTTCGTTTTGTTCCTGTCTGCATTTTAACAAAGTCCAAAGCCCTAATTCCCATGTCGTGTAATAATTATACACTGCAGTCTCAGAAAATGAATGGTGGTCTGCTCTCTGCATGCATTGTAAGGTCAATCTCAGTATGGGCCTCGTATTTAATGTCCCTTTAGAAAATGAAATTGCCTGTGGAAGGTAGTACTACAAAGCAAAAGGAAAATAGAAAAAAACAGTGGTTTTAATTTTTTCACTGATGAAGTAAAGATTTGTAAACTAGGGTTTTTCAGTGAGGCCGGAGTTTGTTCTTGGTCCCGTGCATGTTTGCCTTGGCTGTATATATATTTGCTTTTGCCAAATATGTTGCCGTGTCCAGAGCCAGAGCCAGAGCCAGAGCCTGCCCGAGTCTTTAAAGAGGATGCCTGAGCTCACCGGCCAGTCATTAATGTTTGGTCATCAGCCCAGGCGTCATACGATGTCAACCGATTCGTTTCTGGGTCCATGTTTTCTCTCGGCAGTGACTCACTCGACCATGGCTGTGTCACGGCCCATGGGTGTGATGCTTCCACTAATAGAAATGGTCAATTCATTTACCCGCCAGATAAAGAAGACTTCTCTTTTTCGTGGCGTGCAAGACTGGTGTTGTTAGCTATTATTAAAGGAAAGTCTATGGATGAAATATTGGGAAAACTCAAATTAGAGACTAATTTTCTAACAATCCTCGAATAAAATGACTAACTAAACTCAACACAATTTCTCAATTGGGCCCCTAAAGTATTAGAAATTCCTCATTTGAGTCCTTCCATCCATTTTCCTTTAAAATTGTTGTCTAAAATATCATCAAGACAAAAAAAAAAGGGACAAGATTTTGAATTAATTAGTTGATGAAATATAAGTATAATATGAAGTACGAAAAAATCTATAATAAATTGAAAACTTGGGAGTACACAGTAATTTGGATTAACCTTTACAAGTAGAAATCAAATTCATTAATCACAGTGGATATTCAAGACAGATATTTGGCTATTTCCCACATTTTTATTAGAGAAAATATCATGACAATTGACAAGTACCCATTGATAAGATAAAGGATAATTTGTAAAATGATCCTTCAACTATTGGTTATGACCTTTTGATCTCTTAATTTCAAACCATCATGCAAAGTCTGGATGGTGCATTGCTTTGACCTGATAGTTGGAGAGACTAAAATCAGATAATCATAAGATCATGGGTTAAGTTGGATTTACCAATAGTTGTGGAGTCATTTTACCAATTAGCCTAAGATAGATGACTGGTTAAAGAAATTCATAAACTAGCTTCTTCTTCTTTTTTATCAGCATGTAAGTAAAACTGCCACAACTGGGCCTAGACTCCTTGGGGCCCTTTTATGCTGCTTCACGGGGATAGATTTGGGCTAGGCTAATTCATTCTAAAGTATTTGGGCTGGGCTACATGAGCGGAACTGTTCTGAAGCTCCGGTGAAATTTGGAGGCATGTCGAGCATGGTTGTTGACATCACAGATATAAATGACGATGAATTCCCCACCAAAACGTGCACCTTTCTCAGGACCAAAAACTAAGTGCTGCAAGGTGAAGCAGGGGTTATTTTACTTTACTTATCCTCACAAATCTTTATTAATTAGAATAATTTCTTTTAATCAATGCTCTTTTTTTTTTTTAGTTTTATTATTCAAGATGACATTTATTTTTTATTAGTGTATTCCATTTTTATGATAAGTGTCATGAGTTTAGTTAATCTAGTTAATTCAATTATTATTTTTATTAATTGACTCTTTTTAATTTCATCATTTACTATTAAATTGATTAAAAATTAGGTTTTATAATTTATTTGAACTTGTTTTTTATTAATTTATCTCGACTTCATGACTTGAGGATAATATTTAGCGGATTAACCCAAGTTGACTTGAATTATTTTTTGTATTTTTTTGTTAATTGATTTTTTTTTTAATTTTATCATTCAACGTTGAGTGGAATTGAACTTCACCATTTGTTTAATTTTTTTATTAGATTATTCCAATCTCATAACTTGAAAATAATACATAGCAGGTTAATCTGAGTTAATTCAGGTTGATTTTGTGTCATTTTTTAATTGAATCTTTTTTAGAAAAAATTTGTTATTCAACATGAGGTTGGTCAAGGATTGAGCTTCATAATTGTTTTTATTTAATTTTTATGAGGTTATCTTACTTACAGGATCAAGGTTGTAAGTTTGATAAGTTAACTCGAGTTAAATTGAATTATCTTTTTTATTTTTTCTTATATGAAGTTATTTGGTCTCTTAATTAACCCGGTCATTAGTTTGTACAAATTGACCCAGGTTATTTTTTATATTCTTCTTTTAATTCATTTTTTTATATATAATTTCATCACTCAACATTGAGTTAATTGAAAATTAAACTTTATAACTTATTTTGATTTGGTTTTTAAAGAGTTATCTTGGTATCGTTCTTATAACTCAGGTTGCAAGTTTGACATATTAAATTAGATTTTATTTTATTTTTTAATTTTATTATTCAACGTTAGGTTGATTGAAAATTGAATTGCATAGTTTTTTTTATTTGCTTTTTGTAAGATTATTATGGTTTCATAACTTAGATCATGAATTTAGTACATCACCTCAAGTTGATCCAAGTCGATCTAATTTATATATTGTCATCTTAATATATATATATATATATATATATATATATGTCAACTTGAAATTTCTTTGAGATAAATTATATTTTTATCAGTCATTCGGATTGTCTTTGGACCCACTAAGTAAACTGAGTTACAATGATTTTGTTAGAAAATTATATAAATCATATCATAGGATCTTATCTAATAATTTAAACTTTTAGATTAAATTAATTCTTTTACATTGTGAACTTATATATGTTTTAAGTCAAAATAATTTTCACTTGAAGAAACGTGTTAAAAAATTATATAAATTATATCTTGAAACCTCATTTATGAGTTTAAGTTATTGAGTTGAGATGTTTATTTGACAGAGTTAACTTTCACACTATTTTTTTTAACTAGAAAAAAATATTGACAACATTTAAATATTTTGTTTCATGTTATTTTAATTAGATTCACAATATATCATGAATTGATTATTAATTGATCCTCAAAAGACGCAACGTGATAACAAAGGGCTTAAGATCTACACAAAAGATCTTAAGTTCGAGTTAAGGCATGCCTTTTTTGTAAGAGATTGAGATAGTTGAAGTTTTACTCACTCATCTAAAATCACAAAATATGTTTTTTAAAGAATAAAATTTTTTCTAATAAAAAAATTATCTATTAATGTTTGTTTTTTATTCAATTCCAACAATGTTCTTTTCTTTTCTTTTCTTTTTTTCTATTCTTTTCTTTTGTGGTGCTTGTCTTCGATCTGCCCCTCAAGTGATTTGTACCTCATGTTTAAGTTCTATCGGGTCTTAAAGCTTAAGGGTACAATATTTGTTTTGTGTCAAATAATTCATAGATGAAAAATGTTTTACATGTAAAATGTTTTATATACAACAATTTACATGGAAATTCTTTTTATGTTTCTAGTAAATACTACTATGGAAAATAAATACAGAAACAAAGAGATGATGATTATATGTTATATTTATAAAGTGGTGGGGGTTATAGCAATGAAGATTTAGATGAGTGTGAAGTAGCAGGTAATTACAATGATAGTAAAATAAAGGTGCTTGAAATCAACAAATAATATTATAAAAAAATTATTGTTTGTAGAATATTTTTTTATATATTCACTAAGTTTAAAGTTTGATAATGAAATATTTGTGTTGAATATTTCATGATATTATGGAAATGTTATAAAATATTTTATAAAATTTTAAAAATATTTTATAATAAATTAACTTAATTTGAAGATTAATTATCAAATATTTTATATTGGCTAATTTTTTATCCTTCGCAATATAAAATGGATTTTCTCCTCTCTTGTGCAATTAATTGTGGCCCCGCATCCATTGGCCGGTGTAGCTTGTTTAGTGAACTTACTAACTAAAAAATCAATTGATATTATTCTCACGGAACTCGCTCCTTTTCTCCCCGCTATTGGTCCTGCCTCTGACATTGCCCTAAAGTCCATGCGAGAAAATGCAGTCACTCCCATGAAGGTCAAGCTCAGCAGCTTTGCGTGAAAGAATTAGGAGACCAAAAGGGAGGCAGACCACCTCTTAATAAAAAAGAAGCGATAATTGCCGTCACATCACAAGACACAAGTTCAAGCAAATTATACAAATATGGAGTCCCCGTTTTTGTATGACCTTTACGATATCTAGTCTAGACTCTAGCTTTAGCCGATGGCCCTCTCTGGTTCTCTAGGTATTGCCCAAGGATCATTGGGTGGCGAGAGTTATATCATGTGTGATACCTAAGGGCTTTTTTAAAATAAAAATATAATATAGATTCACGCATTGATTTCAATGAGTTTGGCGGTGGGGTTTTCGTGTACACAAACATGTTTTTCTCATCTAATTTGTGCTTTCAATGGTTAAATCAAATGACAATGGCATGCTGAATAAATTCAGACATGCATGAGGTTATCGTATCACGATGTTCATATGTCGCGTCATTATAGTTTTTGTCTTCATTTTCATGTTATTTGGTCCACGTGTAAAGCCCAATGGGATATAAGCAATAAAATCATATATTATTGATATTAAAAACCTTTTTCTAAAATAACTCAATTTAAAAAATTAAATTACAAGGTTTTATTATTTATATTTTTTTAAATAAAAATTATTTAAACATAAAACTTATACAAACTTATACTATTTAATTTTTAATTTTTAATTTTTATTAAATAAATAAAAATAATAAAATTCAAACTCGGAATCTATAATGATCAAGTTTTTAATATCATTTGAAAAAATCAGTTAAACTAAAAGATTAAAATAATAGATGAGGTCTCAGTCAGGGGTACAGCCCGAAATTTTTTCTATCCTAGACTATGATATACATATAAATTATTTTTTAAGATCAATCATTAAACCAAATATATAAATTTGTCAAGTTAAAATAAAATTTTAATTCAAATACATAACATAAAATATAAAAAAAACTAAAATTTAAAGCATATAAAATTTAAAATAAAAATAAAAATAAATTACATTATTATAGTTGCATAATTTGATATTTTGTATAATAGAATTCATCTATGATCGAATCCGAATCAACATTTTCAACAAACTCTTGTATAATGTAAATCATCATAGAATCTGCTAAGAACTCCCTTTTCATTTTATAAATCTATTAAAAACTTCTTTTTTGTTTTATTATGAAGCATAGTTTTAACATGTTTTATAGGCAAAATGCTCGCTCTGTCGTGACATTGGAAACATGAAAATTCAAAACAAGACAAATCAACATGTCAATCAAATAATAGTACTACAACTTATTTGTTTAAGCTAATCCTTGACATAATTCAGAAATGATAGACATATTCTAAAAGCTTTCATGATTAATCAGATCAATATGATAATATTTTAGTTGAGATCTCAAATAATACATCTCTTATTTATTGAAATCTTCATGATAAAATTTCTTATTAAGCATCTAAATAGTATTAGCTTTAAATGAGTTAAGTTATTCTTAGATTCTAAAATAGAGTTAAGTATGAGGTGTTCCACTTTCCATCACTAAATCTAAAATATAATTTTTCTAGCAAATATATTATTAAGTTAAATATATCATAATAATAATGTCAGTAAACTATCACTGAACCTTGTTATTGATATGAACGACCTCCAGTCTTTTTATACGAAGCATTTATATGTGGTATGTCAATCTTATATTTTATGATTGCACATTTGCAAGTAAAAGATCAAATCTAGCATCTTTCAAAGTTTGAAGCAATACTTTAGTATTTAATACATGATTCATTGCATTTAAGATGTCAAGAAATTTTTGCTGTAAAACTCGATAAAGTAAATCAGCAATCCCTATTATTTTATGTATAAAATATAAGATGAATATAAATTCAAAGATTTCATCATAATCAAACAACCACCACTTTCTCTAGATATAAAGTTAGAAGATCTTTCTTGAATCATACTTTCAAGTACAGTAATAGTTACACCATACATATCTATTAAATTACAAATAGAATCAAAATAAGAGCTCTAGTGAGTAGTTCCGCTTCAATGTAAATTACCGATTTGATTAGCCTCTGTACCAATCTCATGTTCTCCATGAGCTACCATATGTGCACTTTCTATAGCTAAGCATCATGTAACTCGGTATGATGTTTGGGAGAATCACTGATAAGATTGATAATGATTCTTAATTTTTTTTAAAAATAACAAAATAGAAATCTCATTTTCGACTATTACAACTTATGCCAGTTTTAGTCGGTGAGCAAAACAATGTATATAATATGCATAAAGACAATCTTTGAGAAATAGAACTTGTAGTCCATTCCATGCACCATGCATATTGCTAGAATCACATACCTTTGACCTCACATATTAAGAATATGCAAGTTATATCAAGCGAGCACATCATAATTTTTTTTTTAAGTGTTGAAGAAGTAGTATTTAAAACATGAACAAACCAAAAAATTAATCTTGTACAAAACCCTGAATATCAATAAATCTCAAAACAATAGCCATTTGTTCTTGATTTGATGCATCTTTGGCTTCATCAACTAAAATATAAAACTTTGCATCTTTAACTTCTTTATAAATCTTTTTCCTCACTTTATTCACGAAAATATACAAAATATCTTTTTGAATAGTCGGCGAGGTATTCTTTGTATTTTTCAAAGCTTTTTCTAAGACAACATTATCAATATCAACATTCAGTCTCCTCATAAGTCTTATCATCTCCATAAAATTGCCTCAATTATTAGAAGCTAAAGATTCATCATGACATCTAAATGTACATGTTTGTAAGCTGAGCCATCAAACACTTTTATTGTTGCAATAAGTCTTAACTGATTTTTCTAAACTTCTTCAACAGTTTGTGCATTTAATACTTTATCAATATATCTACTAACTTTCATTAAATTTTCAACAGATTTCATAGTATTATTATGTGGTGAAGTAGGACTTCCCACATGCATCAAAAATACACATCTAACCCCATCATTAACCCTCTTCAACTTTTAAAGCCTTCGGTGATGAATGCGAGATGACAAGGTACTTTGTTTTCAAATCAAAGATAAAGCATGGACAATAAAGTATTGTATCCTTTGATTGAGAGCACTTTAACCAAGAAAATTGATCAAAGTAAATGTATTGAAATCAATGATTTTGCCTTACTGATTCAATCTTTGGATACTATTTTGATATGAACCTATTTTGATACTCCGCTAACTTAGGTTGATATGAACCTATTTTGATGTAAGCTCTTTTAATTTTATCTTGTTAATTAATAGGATGTTTCCACACTAGAATTCATAACCTAAGATCTAGTTCAAGAGTATTAACATAAATTTCAATTCTTTGAGATTTAAAAAAGGGTTATTCACTAAGATTTGAGACATCAACATTAGATGGACAATGTCCTTTACTGATTAATGTTTGTTTGTTTGGTTTAAAGAATGAAAATATAGTTTTTCCTCTCTTGCTTCCTTAATTTTTCATTATAATTTATAACCTATTCAAGTAAAAGGGATTAGGGAAGTCATGTGCAAAATGAAAAGATACTAATATCATAATAGAATATTCATGAAATACAGAATACACAAGGATATACTAGTAATGTAGACTACTAATATATTTGGGGAACTTATTTTTGAAATAAAAGTAAATTATTAGTACTGGTGCGTTAGTAGCCGTCCATTTATTCCACTAATAATTTAAAAAAAATTATTTAAAATCTAAACTAAAATTATACATTGTTGAGAAAAAAAAAAGAAAGCTAAAACTCTTTATATGATGTATATTAAGAGAAAATAGATTATTGAGTATTTTTTATTATTATCCTATCTAATCTATCAAGCGTCTTGTGAGAGATTATATTCTTAACTTGAGTATATGATTTATATTATTTTTTAATATTAATATTTAGTTTTTATTTTTTTAAAATGTATATTTGATAATTGATAAAGTGGTACCCATTAAATATCCTTGTATAAAAATTATAATTTTTTTAATTCAAATATATTGAAGAAATAATTTAAAATGCAGTTAAAACACGTTAGTAACTTTAACAGGGATTCAAGAATCGCGAGCTTGAAATATTCAACACGGACAAGTGGAGGTTATACCAATAAATGAATCTGAATGTCGTGGGGGTGAAATTTAAAAGGCAAATTATAAGAAAAATTCTACTAGTTAATTCATAGATGAATCGTGTCAGCGCTAACTTAAAATATTAGCCAACCAGATTGATAAGCATTTGATCTTGAGAAGAAAAGCAGAAGAGGAGACAAACGACCCTTCAGTTAAGACTTTTGATGTTTGTTTGGAGGTGACAGGTTTCTTTATTTGGATTCAAAATTCGACGAACATGATTTTATGTAATAATGAAGTACAAATATATTAAAAAAATAGCACAGTAGTATTAGAATTTTATAAATTTTGAAAAAATATATATTTTTATTTTATTGTGCTGGGCAATAATTATATTAAAAAAATTATTTGTTTTTATATTTTAAAAGTATCTTAAAAAAATTAATTTTTTTTTATTTTTTAATTTAAATTAATATTTTTTATATTTTTATATCATTTTGATTTGTTGGTATAAAAATAATTTTCAAAAAATAAAAAAATATTATTTTAATATATTTTTAAATAAAAAAAATCATAACTACACTCTCAAACATATTTTTAAATTATAATATTTTAAAATATATTATTTCATTAATTATTTTTTGTCACTATATTACTTGACATAATTTTTTACTTTCTATATTAATTGCCAAATATATCCGTGCAAACAACCTTTTCGTGTAAAATTTCCATACGGCAAACATGCTTGAGATTCACTTCTTGTCAAGAATAAAAATCATTTAAAATTAATAGAATCCATGTTTTATCACTTACATATTAACATGTAGCTTAACAGTTGTATACGGAGTAATTTAGCGAGGCTTTGATTTTACATTATAACCTGTTTTTAAAATATTTTTAAAATTATTTTTCATCTAGAAAAGTATTAAATTAGTGTTTTTAAATATTTTTAGATAATTTTAATATATTAATGATAAAAAAATAAAAAATATTTTAATTTATTTTTTATTTAAAAGCAGCATGCACTATAACACCAAACCCACATAGATGATATTTTCACTATCATTCAGTGAAGTAGATTTAAATTTTAACTGGTTTAATTTATTTAATTATTATATAATAAAAGAGGATTGTCTTCATTTTGTAGCTTGGGAAAAAAAAGCACGAAAAATTAGTTTGCAAATGATTTCTTTGATTTGAACCGATGGAATCACATGGAGGTACAGAAATAAGAGAAGAAAAACCGCAAGGATGTATCCCAAATATTTTTTGTAGGTGAGGTCTGAAATCCAAGTACTGGGAAGGCTAAATAAACTTTTAGATGGAGCAGAGCACGTATCCCAAAGATTGTCGAGCCTCCATTAGCTCTTCTCAGATACCATAAAGTTTGAAGGAATTTATCGGATTTTAATATATAGTTGCGTATGTGGAATGGCAATGGGCAAGCAAAGTGCGGCCCGTAAAGTGGTTTCCGTTGGTTGTATGTGTGAAAATGAATGAGAAACATGATCTTACAACCTCTGGTAGTGGAAGCAATAATGATGCTCTAAGTTAGATGGAGGACAGGAGCTTTGGACCTTTGGTTAATTTGAAGGGTTTCTCATAATCACGCCATTCAAACGAAAGGGCGTTTCTATAACCTCTGTGGTTTACAAAGTCTGCACGAATTAGAGGACGAGGAACAACCCCCCAGTGAGATCCGACATCATCGAATGGAGGACTTGTACCTAATGACTTTATCCATTCGTGAGATGGTAGAGCCGCAATCGTCCCTTCTTTTTAGTTTAACAAAAGCTCCATTTTTAGTCCATTAAGTATAATGTTAGAGCTTAGAGCTAGCATGAATCATTATATTTCTTAAATTTGTTAGTAAAAACATTTGGTTAATATTTTTATAAATACAAAAAAATTTAAGTAAATAAAATGGATCTAGAAAACACGTAAGACCCAAATGATTTAAACTTAGTAGTTAGTCAAGCTCAAAATAACACGGGGTTGACAAATATATCAGACTCAAAATACTCAGGTTTTGTAGTCAACTAAACCCAAAATAATACAGGTTTAGCATATTTTCTAAATTCAATGAACTTAGACTTAACAACTAGTTAAGGTCAAGCTAGCACAAGTCTGGCAAACATGCCAGGCCCGATGAACTTAGACTTGACAACAAGCGAAATCCAAACTAGCATGTGTTTGGAAAATATATCAGGTCCAAAGTTAGACCCAAAGAACTTGAAATTGATGGTCAACTAAGCCTAAGACAGCATGGGTTTAGCAAATATATTAGCTCTAAAGAACTTAGGTTTAATAGTTAGCCTAACCCAATAAAATATAGATCTAGCAAATATACCATGACCAAAGTATTTGGATTCATATTGATGTAAAGATCTAGCTCTAAAGAACTAAGTTCTAAGGTTACGTGTCTAATCCTAGACTATTTATTAAAATAAAAGTATTGAAAACATGATGAATAATCATACTTCTCCATCTAGAATAATCATTTATATTGATGTAATGATTTCTCTATACTCGTAGGTGTATACAACATCCTTTAAAGGACCTATCATACTTATTGTTTCATTAATATATGTACGAGATATTTATTTTTTATTAGTATTGCTGAAAATAGAGGAATTTTTAGTTGTTCTCTTCTCTTAAAATGACAAGGTTCAAGGGTATAAACCCTCTGAACCATCCAAGTAAGGGTTCAGAACTTTTTATCTTGTAAGATAAACTCCTATAGATTTCTAAGCATTAACCTACTTAAAACTCAAGAACAAACATTTTTATTCCTTGAATTTAAGACTCTTTTAACTCGTGTATTTCCTTAAGATATTTATTGTTTTTTTATATATATTGATTTTATCATTGGAGAGTCTTTAAACCCCCTGATTGAAACTATTTTTCCAGGTAATCAAGCTTTGACCATAAGCCTAGAATTCCTTACATTATAAAGAAGAAATCCAAGTATTTGTAAATATTGATTAACTATTATCCCTAACACTAAATAACATGTTATTTATATATTTTGGTTTTTGAGACATCATCAATGAGATAACAATTATAAAAGCACATATCATTAGAACTCTTACCTATTTCCTTGATTTTGGTAGAGTTAATTATACTTTAACTAAACATTAAATATCCCTTTAATTTGATTTTTTTTTGGGCAATTATCATCCAACTATCATTTATTGTCAAATGCATCTCTAAATAAAATAATTTTAAATTGAATTGTTCATCTATTTATAACCCAATTAACTCCATCATCAAAAGTTTTTAATTGAGGAAAAAAGATAGAGGTTAATATAAAAATTCAATATATTCTCTACTAGAAGTTTTAAATTTACTTACGAAATATTTCATTGGTTGATTGATGCTTAGTCCACCCTAAAGACTTTTATTGATGGGCTCATAAATGGATACTGGTTATTGGAAAAAATTTATTTAATGACTTTTATCTTGTCTATAATTTCGTTGGTGGAATAATCATTTATGGATTTACAAATGGAAAAAATGCACCAACCCAAAAAAATTTACATGTTTCATTTCGTTGATATATCGCTTGGTGAATGTGACATATCATGATAAAAAAAATCATATGTAATTTTATTGATGATTTTTTAATATTACCAACAAAATTAAGTTGTAGGTGATTAAATAGTAACAATGATATCTGCAGTGATTTTTTTCCAACTTATTGGAATATATTGATATACTTATTTTATCGGTAAGATCGTTAGTAATGTTATAAAAACATTTTGTAACAAAATCTATTAAAAATAATAGAAAATAATTACAAAAATTAAATTAAATTAAAAAGAAAATATTTATTATAGATTTTAAAATTTATTAGCTCAATTACAATTCATCTAGAATAGAAAGGCTGGAGG
Source organism: Populus ilicifolia (assembly GCA_015708895.1). NCBI lineage: Eukaryota > Viridiplantae > Streptophyta > Magnoliopsida > Malpighiales > Salicaceae > Populus > Populus ilicifolia. The sequence continues at coordinate 1,450 of SRLM01000839.1, read as the reverse complement.
AGGAGAATGCGAGTTTTTATAGAGGCCGTGGTGCTAATAAGAGGGAGCATATGTACCATCTATATATGATTTCAACTCCAAATACAATTGGCGGAGTTTAACAACAATATAGGTTGTTCAAGCTTTAACTCTTTTATTTAAAATTAGCTCAAAATCTAGAGTTTGAGTGCTCATAATTAATTATGAGTATTTAATAGTTGAAGCACTTCAAGTTATCTATAAGTTTTTGGTAATAGTGTTTGGGATACCATATACTCGATTTCTATTAGGTTCATCAGACTATTCTGCCTTTAATCATAAATCTGATTTGAGTTTTGGATGAATCAAAGGATTATCCATGTATCTCTTTTACAATCAAGTGCTATATGTTTCTTAAAGAAAAAGTCATCATATTAAAAAAGAAATAACTTAAGAAAAAGAAATTATTGAAATCTAACAAACCATAAAGTATTGAGCTTGGTTATCAACAAGATGTTACACCCCTTTCCTATAATCACTATTTCACACAAGCATTTTTACAAAAGCTTAATCAATCTTGGTTTATGTCCAAGAACCGTAGCCTGCAAAAGAAGACTGTTGTTTATTAAACATATTCATATAAAACAACAATTAAAAAAATGAATGTAACAAAAAAATCTTATCATCTGCTTCATATGTGAAACAGATAGAATGGATTTATCGGTATACATGGTAATGGAATCGTGAATCTGACTATTTCAATTCGCCAGTAACAAAATGCTTGAATGTCACATGTTGTATATATTTTGCCTATATAACGTCTAAGGCATGCGGATGTTTGAAATTCATCCAAACTGTTATGTCTTTTTAGCTTGAAAGCTTTATTTCTTTAGCATATTTTTTAGCTTTTTTTTACACCCCTTACCAAAAATCATGCAACCTATATGATACTATTAAATTATCAGTTAATAAAAGAAAAATAAAATTTTATCATTTGGATACAAAATATTTATCTTGATTTAAATCTTACCTAGTTGCAATGTAATTCTCTCAAATCCTTTTGGCAATAATGTTGTCAGCTCTATCCCTGTAAAAGTTTTCCTTATTGTTCAAATTTGTAAAACAATAATTTCATTAATATTAATAGACTAATCAAATTGACATAATAAACAAACTATTTAAGTTAATATTAACATTAAACTTTCTAGACCATGTATCATTCATGAGTTTTCATTTAGGATTTTTGAAAACCTGACTTCATTAAGACAATGATATTTTCATCAATGATTTCTGTGTCGATATTATCATTTGGGCAACCTTACTATTTGTAAACTTGAAATTGCATTTTTTATTTGAAATTAGTTAAGATTATTATTTTTTTTTATTTTTATTTTTTAGTAGTGCATGAAAGGAAAACAAATCTACATGGAGTTGTTGGGCTTTCATTGGGCAAGTGACACGACAAAGAGATTGATGTCTTCTCCCAAGTGCA